>JASDQU010014260.1:199856-230051 GCA_032191745.1 Picea mariana | reverse complement strand
TGTTGACTAATCCAAAACTAGTCATGTGAGACTAAAGTAAAGTTTGATGAAAATGCTAGTCTCTTGTTGTTAAAGTTAAGGAAGGTTTGCAGGTATGTGATCATATACACCAGGTCTATTACAAAGTTACAAATCATATTTGGATGATGAAATTGATGAGGGCTTTTGGTTGAGGCACATGTTGGGTACATGGTTGAGACAAGTAGTTGATGAGTTGGCACATACATGAGGTGTATAGTTGATGATGTTGGTATATCTTGATGAGTCATAGTTGATGAGTAGTTGATACATGATTCGTGCATACTTGGTACACGGTTGAAGCCACTTGTTAGTAGTATTGTTGACACATGGTTTATGTATGATGTAGCATATTTGTCTTGGTATATTATTAGAAGCACATATTGATCTTGGTGATGATTATGAGTTGTTGTGTTATGCTTGCTTGATGCACATATTTGAGAGTTGTTTTGGTGATTGATCTTGGTGAGTATATCTGATTTGGTTGATAAGATTGATGAGACATGTTGTTGTGATAGGTTGTTTGGATAGGTTATTGTGACATGTTATTTGTATAGGTTAGTGCATGGTTGATGCACTTGTTTATGGTACAGGTTGATTATAGGTTGTTTCGTACAGGTTGGTGCATGGTTGATGCACTTTCTTATGGTACAAGTTGATTATAAGTTGAGGTACAGGTTGATGCATGGTTGATACATGGTTCAGGTTATTGGTACAGGTTGTTTGGTGCAGGTTGATTGGTACAGGTTTACATCAGTATATCTCACAGTGATAGTGTGACAGTGTTTCCATCATTCTACTTCTATGTAATGGTGGTTGGACGAGGCAAGGACATGTGGTTATAGACACCTTTCGGTTGTATCCGGAGAACATAGGGGGTCGTATCCTTCTTCTGGTTGTAGCCAAAGAATTGGGGAGTTGGAGCTTCCTTCAGGTTGTAGCCTGATAAACTAGGGGGTTGGAGCCTCCTTCCACTTGCAATTGGAAAACAAAGGAAGTTGGTGCTTCCAATGAATGTAATTCTTAAAGACATATAAGAAAAAACATTCTTTGGTTTTCTCCCGCTTTGGGTTTCCACATAAAACACTGGTGTACTATGTATGTGTGTGATTGCTCATTTGTTCATTGTTTATTTACTCTACAACTATTGGATGATAATGCTACATTGATATAACACTTGAATTTTATGGTGAAAAAGAAAATTATTTCTCTATTATTGATTCACCCCCACTCTCAATAATCCAAAAATTGGTTTCAAAGCAGGTTCCTTCAGGAAACAATTTAACCAATGGAAGGATATCATGGATTATTCTGAGAATGGAGTACCAATGTTTAATGGTCAGAATGGTTTTAAGTATGAGATGTTGAGCATAAGGATGAAAGTATTTTTACAGGCAAAGGGAAATTATATTTGGCTATCAGTTGTTACAGGATACGATAATTCAAAAAGGGCAAAGAATGTAGCCAAGAAGGAATTGAAGAAGAATAAAAAAATAACAATGGATTTCCTCTCGGAAGGATTACCTAATCTGGTAAGAGAAAAGATTGGTAAATGTTCATCAGCCAGAGAACTTTGGGATAAGTTACTTGACATATATTCTTCACGCATTGAAGATTCAAAAAATGCCAAAGAAGATGCAGATACAGAACAAGATTACAAATGCTCATCATGTCAGATAGATTCAGAAGAGGAAGAGTATGAAGAAGCATAAGTTGATTACAAAGAAAAATTGATCAATGCAATTGAATATCTAAAGAAATAAAGAGAATAAAACAAGTCATCCAAGAAAGAATTGATGAAGCAAAAGGAAAGTGTTCAAGGTTCCGAAAAAGATCAGCATGTCATCAAGAATTTAAGAGCTCAACTAGAAGAGGCCAGAAGAATTGAAGAAACTCTAGAATATCAAAACAAATGTTTAGAATCCAACATAGCAGCACAAAAGGAAGAAGCAGAAAAGAGAGAAAAAATATCGATGGATCATCTCAAGGAAAGAACCAATGACTTAAACCAACTTGAGGAAGAGTTTGGTCAAGAAGAGAGAAGATTGGAAGAAGAAATAATTACATTGAAAATCCAACTTGAAGAAGCAAAGAGAACAGAAGAAGTCATGAAGTCTCAGATAATGAAGAAAGAAGAAGAGGTTGAGAATATTGAAGAAGAAGTTGCCACACTAAGAGTCAAAATCGTCAAGCTCAACAAGAATGTTGAAGAGACAGAAACATCCACATCAGTTGTAGAGAATGAAGAGAAACACTCTACGTTGCTAGAAAAGAAGAATGAATAAAATAGAAAGAGTTATGAATAAGTACTCAAAGGAAGGTATCATGGTCAACCAGAATCTAACAAAACTAATAAAGATACATCTTCAAGAAGATCATCCATGTTCAAGCCACAAAGAAGCTTCAATCATGATCATGATCAGTCAAGGCAGAAATTCAGAAGGACTACACCACAAAGAAGATCATTCACTCCCAGGTATGCAAATTTCTTTTATGGTCATTGTTTTTATTGTACTAACTTTGGACATAAGGTTGCATATTGCAGATATTATAAAAGAAATGTTCAAGCAAGAAATTCCTATGTGGCCCCACGTAACATTGAATGTTACAAATGTCATAACTATTGACACATAGCTCGTGATTGTAGAAGCATGATCGATACTTACATGAAAGAGAACATTGATATCATATATAAGAAAGTATGGATAAGAAAACAGGAAGAACAGGTGAACAAAGACTAGGTCCTAGAGATCGCAAGATTGGCAATAAAACAAGATGAAGAAAAATATACAGAGAAAAATAAGGATGTCAGATATAAAAGGTTTGGAAAATAAATGAAATAAAACAAGGACAAGTAAATAAGGAACAGGTTCAAGAGATTGTACTTTCAGATATTGTAGTGAAAGATGAATCCATAGATAGAAAGAAAGAAGTCGGAGCTCAGAGAGATGATGAATGTACCAATGAAGATGATGATGAATACACATCAGAGCAGGAATTGTTCTGAGCCATCCGGCTTAGAGACTCCCAGGTAATATGAATATTATGTAGGGGAGTCTATGCGATAGCTGTGACATACCAAAGAACCATCCTTCGAGCAACTTGCAAAGTTTGAGAAGACAAATCCACAACAGTCATTTAGCATAAGTACAGTTTGATATATTAATCAAGACTTCATGATAGTATAGTGATAAATGGGTCAACATTATGGACAGTTGTGCAAGTAGAGTCTTGGACAATATGGACATAGATGGATTTGTAAGAATACTTAGTAGGTTTGGAAAGATATGAAATTGGACGAGAGCATGGATTCATAGATTGGTTTAGAGAGTGGTTCAGAGACAAAGAAACATTATCATAATGGATGATAATTACACAGGAAATGGCTCGAACAATGCTAATGGATTCCAAATTGACAGATATTTTTTGGACACATGTAGTGCATACACCAATTCACATTCAAAACGGAGTAATTCTCATAAACAACAATGACAAAAATCCCTATGAACTATGGAAAGGAAGCGTAGACAACAACCTCTACATCAAGGTAACTCAAGGTAGTATTTTATTAATTGAAAATTATATTGATGATATTTTTTTTTTGAAGTACTAATGACAGGTTAAGCCAGATATTTGCAAAGCATATGCAGAATGAATTTGAAATGTCATTACTTGGAGAACTATCCTTCTTTCTTGGTCTTCAGATATGTCAAAGCAACCAAGGAATTTTTATTCCTAAAACTAAGTATATTAGAGAAATGCTAAAGAGGTTCGGAATGGAAGATTGCAAACTAGTTACCACTCCTATGCAAACCAATTGCAAGTTGAGAAAATATGATGATTCAAAGTCTACATATCATAGGCAATACAGGTCAATGATTGGTAGCTTACAATATGTGATAACATATAGACCAGATGTAATGGAGGCAGTTGGACAGGTGGCATGATTTCAAGCAGCACCAAAGGAATCACATGTAT
Source organism: Picea mariana (assembly GCA_032191745.1). Taxonomy (NCBI): domain Eukaryota; kingdom Viridiplantae; phylum Streptophyta; class Pinopsida; order Pinales; family Pinaceae; genus Picea; species Picea mariana. Next base: position 226,055 of record JASDQU010014260.1, on the reverse strand, counting down.
TAGCAGTGGAAAGGATTTTTAGATATCTCAAAGGAACATAAGATTTTGGATTATGGTATCCAAAAGGAAAGGATCTATCACTTATTTCCTACATAGATGCAGATTGGACAGGTTGCATTAATGACTGACGAAGCACCAGTGGAGCAGCGTTCTACTTGGGTGAGTGTTTAGTATCATGGTTAAGAAAGAAACAATCATCACTATCCTTATTTACAGTTGATGAAGAGTATATTGCAGCAACAACATGTTGTACACAGTTTCTATGGATGAAACAAACTATGACAGATATACAGGTTGAGTATGATTATCCCATTCCAATCTATTGTGATAATACAAGCACCATCAGTATCTCAAAGAACTCGGTGATGCACTCCAAAACGAAGCACATTCCAATCAAGTATCACTTTCTACGAGAACAAGTTGTAGAGAAGAACATCAGAGTTGAATATGTGGGCACAAAAGAACAAGTGGCAGGCATCTTTACAAAACCGCTTCCACGAGAAGCCCTTGAGGATCTTCGCCAGAGACTCAGAGTAATTTCTACTCCAAAATGAATGATTTTGATTGCTTATTTTATATGTATTATATTTACATGAGGAAGCACCGTAAAGAGGACAGTTCAGGTTGCGAGATTAGTTTCAGGAAGAGCTCAGTCAAGGGGAGTATCCCCAAGGACAGTCCGGTTAGGGGGATCAGCCTTGGATGAAAATATACCTTTGCCATTGATAACAAAGGGGGAGAGATTTATCAGATGCAGATAGAAATTCTTGGAGAGAGAGCATAGAGGCATGTAGACAGGGGGAGAAACGCAAGGAGAGTTCAGTCAAGGGGAGAAACCCCAAAGGGAGATACCCTTTTCCTTTGATGTCAAAGGGGGAGAGATAGAAACATTGATGAGGAGTATAATCTTGAATTTTATCATGACTAAATGTTGCCATCAATGTTGGTGTTTCCATCAATGCCAAAGGGGGAGATTGTCAGACAGTTGGCTTAGGTTGATGGATAGTTGGTATGTATTTTTGGTTGTCATTGATGTCAACCATTGGAGAGTGATATTGTAGATTGATGTCAACCCTTAGTGATTGATGTCAACCCTTGGAGAAAGTCCGGTAGCGAATTATGGTAGCACAAAGGTTTGGGTAATGGACCCAAGGTTGTTTCATGTATAATGGTATGAGTTTTAATATATTTGAAGGTAATAATATTCTATATGGATATTAAATGTCATTCCATTTCTGGTGGTATGTGGAACGTCACATAACTCCTCATGGTTAGAGAGTTATGTCCATGAGAAGTTGGAGAACCTAGGTTTGGGTAATGGACCTAAGTTTGTTTGATGGATAATGGTATGAGTTTTGATTTATTTGAAGGAAATACTATTCTATATGGATATTACATGTCATTCCATTTCCATTGGTATGTGGAACGTCACATAACTCCTCACGGTTAGAGATTTATGGCCATGTGAAGTTGGAGAACCCTCATGAGTCATCTAGAAGCCCCAAAAGGTCAAAGTAGTCAAAGTGGTTTAAGATATTTTTAGAAGGTAAATAATAAAGTAAAGTGATGAGTGTACTATAATTCAAAGTGAATACAAAATAAATTATTTAAATACTAAAGTTAATGGAGAAATTACTAAGTTGACAAGTGGTTAGAAGTGGGTTAGCCCTAAAATAAGGAAAGTGGTTTAAGATATTTAAAAGGTAACCCCTTGAGGTAAAGTGAAGTGATGAGTGTACTATAAGTCAAAGTGGATACAAAATAAAGTAGTTAAATAATAAATTTAATGGATAAATTACTAATTGGACGAGTGGTTAAAAGTTGGTTAACCCTAAAATAAGGAAAGTGGGTTGAGATGGTTAAAAGGTAACCCCTTGAAGAAGCTACATGAAAGTATAAATAAGAGGTAAGGCTCTCTCATTTTAATCACACTTGAGCATATTGAATATCTACAGGTGACTGAGGTAACCAAAGGATATATAAGCCGAATTTCAGAGAGAAGGTGAAGTAAAGAAGGCTGAAATTCGAGGATAAATTCTTTTGATGATGTTTTCTAAGGTATGTTATTTACAAATCATCTCACCATTTTCGAAATAACTTTTTTTCTAGAATGATTAAGACCGTGAAATTTATAGGCCATTGAGAAAACATATCCAAGTATTTGTGGTACAAATTTCATCTTGTGGGTCGTTTTATTTTTGGAGTTACACTCCGTGGAAAATAGGATTTGTGGCTAGTCCTGAAACTAGTCTAAAACAGGTGTTTTGGGTAAAAACATCATAACTTCTTCATAACATATCCAAATTAAGTAAGACCAAATGTTTTGGTTGGAGTACAGTCTGTAGTATTCTGTGTAAAATTTTCATATCCATACAACAAATACTCTATGTGGGGCACACTCTACAAGTTCGCTCTCTAGAATAAGCCATAACTAAACAAGGTATGCTACTTTTTCTATAACTCATTTTCTGAGTGGTTCCAAGTAGTGACACCTAGAGGAATTGCATAAAACACACTGAAAAACATTGTGTACTATTTTTAGACTACCTTGACAAACTACCTCTTACTTTAAAAAAAAAAATAACTTAATTCATATTGAGTTTATCAAACATGTTGATATAAGGACATGTTGATATAAGGAGAGCTTGATCAAAGTTTATCTTGTCAAGTAATCCCTAAAAACAACTAGACTTAGTCATAGGATATATATGTTAGGCTCATTTCAAAATATGATATTTAGTGTGATCTACGTCGTTCAACATCTAATCTTGGATCTAGAGATCTATACTGGGTTTTCCTCCAGATCATCGAGTTTCTTCCCACCATAAACAATCTGTTGAGATATCTAATTGTGGTGGTTTATGGTTGATAGATAGTACGTTAAGAGAAATGTATGTTAATGGTTTAATCTATCTTTCAGGTTAATAATATCTATTTGAGAGAGCATATTTCATAGTTTATTAATTATCATTGTTGCAGTCATCTATGCTACAGAGGTTGAACAATATTTTGAAGGTTGCAAAATATAATATAAGATAGATAGAACATCGAAATATCATTTTCCTCATATTTATCAATGAATTTTGTATCAATTGGTGACTATTATGGAGCTTGAGAGGGGTGCATGTTTCTTATATTATTTTCCATAGCTTGCCTCTAGGCATAGTGTCAAAGGATTTTCTAAAAATCATTGGAACAACATACAATATCTTATTTTTTTCCCTTTACAATCCCCATCAATAACTTTATGGCCGACAAGGTGATTAGTTGTGGTGGGTCGATTCACTTAACCCAACTTATGATTTAGTCATCTTATTATTATCTTAATGTCATTGACTAGTTTTTCCTTAAAGAACAAGTCATGGCATTTGATAATTGAAAAAAATATAATTAATATGAAGCAAACTCCAAACTATGAGATCTAGTCTTGCTATCTTCCATTTTTATTTTTACCATTTGTGACATTTTTATTTTTACCATTTATAAGGCACTTGATGAAATTCGAATTTTAGGAAAACAGATTGGTACATTTATGAGTACTACATAGTCATTACAATCTCTATTTTTGTTGGAAATTTATATAATCTCCCCTCTTGACCACCATAATGTTTTCTTTGGAGTTTATTAGGAAAATGGATCATGTTGGTCTTAGTTTCTCAATTTTTAGAGGACATAAGCAATATTACAATTCCCAACACCATTTTCTTTTCAGAATTGATTCTTCAATGAAAGAGAGGCCTATAATAGGGAAACCTAGATAACTGCATAAATTAATTTGGAAGAAGATATTGAGTTGAACTATACCGTTAACTAAGAAAACCTCAAAACAGTAATGAATGGTACCAATTTCCTCATAGAATTGAGAGGAACATAAAGTTTTTTAAAGAAAGAATTCAATTCATTTATGTTATTAACTAATCCAATTATTTACTAGTCCAATTTTTTACTTCATAAGTTTTTATTAATTTTATTTTAATATTATTATTTTTTGTTTTTTAAGGTTACTAGTTCTAAGAGTCTCATTAAATACACTTCGAGTATCTCATCTTTATTTTGAAAATTTTGTTATCCTCTTATATGCAATTTTTAAAATTACATTCTAAACACAAAAATATTATTAAAATTTAGTTCTAAGAGTCTCATTAAATACACTTCGAGTATCTCATCTTTATTTTGAAATTTTTGTTATCCTCTTATATACAATTTTTAAAATTACATTCTAAACACAAAAATATTATTAAAATTTACTTTTTCAGTCATAAATTTTTTTATAGGATTAATATTTTTAAAATTCATTCTAATAAAATATAAATATAATTTTTTTTTTTTTTTTAATTTCTTTTTTATAAATAATAAAAAGTCTAGTTTTTTATTTGGTAGTTAAACTTTTTTTTAATATTAAGGAAACTATAAATATCATTAAATTCAAATGAATAGGATATGCACATCTCACAATGAAATAAAATTTTATTTTTTTATTTTTTTTATTTTTTTTATAAATAATAATTATTCTAATTTATTTCATTATTTTTATTTTTTTTATAAATAATAATTATTTTAGTTTTTTTTATTTGGTAGTTAAACTTTTTTTTAATATTAAGGGAATTATAAATATCATTAAATTCGGATATGCATATCTCACAATGAAATAAAGAAATGTAAAACAAGAAAACTCATACATAAATTCATTTTCTATTTAAGTAATAATCTTAATTGTAATTATTTTTTCAGAAAAATAATTGAAATGCCTTATAATTATTCTTAAATTTATTTATGAAATATTTTTTTCATAAATTAGTTTAAAAAAAAAAAATTATTTATGAATTATTTTTTTTAACAAATTAACTTTTAAAAAGAAATATATTGTGAATATTAAATTGTGTTATGTATCGTTACTTATATATTTTGGTTTATCTAATTTTTTTCAAATTATTTTTAAATTTTAATTTTTAATATATAAATATAATAAATTTGAAATCTTTAATTTATTATTATTTTTTATATAATAATAATAATAATAATTTAATTATAAAATTATTATCAAAATAAAACTCTCTAATCAAAATTAATCAAAAGTAATCTGGTGATTGTGAGACAAGGAATCATTTTTAACCCAAAAAAAAATGAGTTACATAGTTTATAGAAATGTATACCAACGATATAATTATTTAATTTGTTTTTATAAATCCAACTAATCAAAAGTAATCTCGTGATCGTGATTTATCATTGCTTTTATAGACGTAATAATGGAGGCCGTAATTTTTCATTCTAAAACAAGAGCTTTAGCATAAAATAATGTTGTTCAAATTCCAATAATTCCATTCACGTACCAAAAACAATTTAGAGAAAAAATATATATACAACTTTTATTAAACATTAAGAGTTAGATTAGAGGCGGCAAAAACATGATAAATAGATTTTATTAAACATTGTCGTGTACATAATGTCCCAACTCAAGCTCATAGAATTTTTTTGTCTTGTCATCATAGCACTTTTCAGATAGGTAATATTTACAAAAGTATTTCTCAAATCGTTTTCATGTTAATTTTCTTTCCTTTATCCTTTTGATTTTCTTTTGATTTTCTAGAGGTTTTGAACTTGACGGAATACTGCAATCCTTACCTTGGTATTATCGGAATAATTGTGTATTTGAAAGTAATTTTTCAAACTAAACAACCATGTTTCGATTTCTTCTCCTTTATTTATTTCTCCATCAAAGGTAGGTGGCGTAGTCTTCTTGAATTATTCGATGAGAAAACTATGAGATTTATTTTTCTTTCTCTTCCTAGAAATGTTGGATTTCATGCTACTACTAGACTGTCCTATCGAAAGAGTATTCCGGCTAGAGGACTATGTGTAAGCACCTCTACTTGATTCACCTTTCTTTATACCTCGATGCTTTCTTTTGGATGAACTCCTTCTCGCATCGTTGTGAGCCAGTCCATGCTTTTGAGCATCCCAAGGGGTTTTCAATCTATCTAACTTCTATAATTTTGCATTGCTAAGGCCTTGTTGCAGATGTTTTTGAATTTATGATAGCCTTTGCAATAGAATTTCATTCAACTCTTCCTATTCGACATGGGATATCATAAGTCTCTCATTATGTTCCTTCATACTTCTCACGGTGGACATCAAATCTGGAGGGGTTTCTCTGTCCCTTCAACCATTAGACTCTTTGTCTTTGAGGTGTGATGTGTCATCCATATTGTGCTACACCATTCACCTTGGTGAATTTTTCAATTATTCCTACGTGTTGAAACAACAATCATCATTAGCATTTATATGTTAATATTTTAAAACATGCATTCCAGACAACATAAAATCCTTTTTAACAATCTTAAGCGGTCTTGGTGACCTATTGAAGCCTAGAGTTTGAACTCTGGTTTGATACCACTTTGTAACACACCCAACCCCTACGTTTCCTTTTAAGGGGTGGGGCATTATATTTTTTTCTTTTCTTGACTATCTCAAAACTTCTCTTTGAAAACACTATCATCTTCTGCTCTTCAAGATATTTTCAATGACTGTAAATTCACTCAAAACTGAGCTCTGGATCAGAAGTTATGGCTTTCCAAAGTTCTTGGGTTTTTCATGGTCAACATCTATCTCACTGCCATGTGGTTCCTTGTCACTCATGCCATATGGCGTGGAGATGACATGGCATCGATGTGGCACCTGCCTAACTTACCATGGTGGAACCTCTGTCCACATAGGCCTATAATTGTTGACATCCAGGCCTATAATCAACAACTACCATTGTGTCTTCTCCACTCACATATCTGCAGTATAGATCTTCCCTCCATTGGTGTCCTACTCTGAACCCTTCGGAGAAGTAATCCGAACCCTTCAGAGTTATACTCTAAACTCTCCAGGGTCAACCCTGAAAACGGTCAACTCCAATCCAGCTAAACCCACACTCATTCCTATCGACCAATCGACTATTGGCATGCATATTCATAGTGACGTTCCTAGTCAACACTAGCTCCCTCTTCCCTCTCGATATGTTAAATGGGACCCTTGATGATCAACGACTAAGGGTTAACTCACTCACCTCCATATCTACGGCCCACACACACTCAACTTCAAAATCTCCCATTGGAGTCTTTTCCCACAACACTTGGGATTTCCTTCTGAAAGTCCCACTCCGAATAGTCCATTTCAGAGTCTCTCATTCGAAGATTTTCCCATAACACTTCCACAAAATCCCCCGGCACAACACTAATGAATGTCGCTCAACACTAATGAATGTCGCTCAAAACAGTCATTGGTGGTTGAGATCAAAGACAAGGAGCTGAAACCTAACTTAGAATATGATCCAGACAATAACGAAAAAAGGAAGATCATCAATGCAGACCCCAGTGCTACTGTCGCGGCCACAGAAATTCAACCAGAAGAACTAGCAGATCATGAAGAGGGGGAGCACTTCTTCCATTAACAAATGTGGGTGAAAGGGACCCCATTGCATTTCATTGTTGATAGTGGAATCCAAAAGAACCTCATCTCATTTGAGATCATCAAACAGTTGGGGTTGTCGACAACACCACACCTGTAGCCTTACAACATCGGGTGGCTTCACCAGGGACGAGATCTTTGTGTCAGCCAGCAGTGTCGCTTGTCCTATGGCATCTATCCCTTCAAAAATGAGGTAGTGTGTAATGTTTCCCCTCTTAACGTTTGTGATGTTGTTTTGGTCCAACCATATATGTGGAAACATTATGTTATTTATGAGTCTCGACCTTGTAGTGTCATTATTACTCTAGGGGGTCATCTCTACAGGATACCAGAGGTAGTTCCAACTATTGTTCCACCAAAACTGTTCCACAAGGTAATCTCTCATACTGCTAAATTCAGCCTCTTCACAATCTGTTCAAAGGATGAACAGAAGGCCACTGCAACCACTTCAGCCTCAACACCTGCTATCCAACAGAAGCAGATTGCAAAAGGAAAAGAAGATATTGCTTCTTCACCTACGATGGTGCCTACACAATGCCCCGTCAATCCAAGACACAACATGTTGGTGGAACAAATTCAACCCTGCAAGAAACAGGTTCGTGAAAGCCTTCCACAAACCAAGCAACGCAACTTCTCCAGCAAGAAAATCAGCTCACCAAGATTCATATTCAGCAAATGCTTTCCCCTCTTCCCCTAGAAATCAACGCAATGGATACCATTGCTTCCTAAGGGGGGAGGACTCTTCCAAGTGGATATTGGTTGCCACCCACCTGTTCCAAATTCCACTTGGCTCATCTTGACAGCTTTCAGTTCAGCACGTTTCTCTATAATGGCGACATCTCTTTGTAATTGTGGGTTCTGCACTTTCGGGGTTGTCTTGAATCCCTACACAGCGTCCAGGTGGATATTGGTGGCCACCCACCTATTCCAACTGGCTTATTTTGGCAGTTTTCATGTCAGTACATCTTTATGTACTTATGGGGCCATTTTGAGGCTCTAATCAACATTTTTTGGGCTTGTAAAATTCAAACTATTGACGAAATCATATTTTGACAACATAATGTGTATTTCTCAAAAATACCTTTCCAGCGGGCTATCAGACACCTAAAACGGAGATCGTATGCAAAATTTATGACCCCGGGAAGTTGATGTACTAACTTACCCCAACGGGGCCCACATGACTTTTGGCGCTTCATCTCCTAGGGTTAGGTTTTTGGATGTCTAGGATTTGGAATTCATGTTTATTGTAAAAAGAACTTCAGAACCTCATTGTACTCATCTTCTTGCGAATGAGCATAGTCATCACATCTCTTCTTAGAGATAAGCTACCAGCGTTCTAGCGAGTTCATTCACTCTGTATTTTTACAGTCTCTGTACATTTCTTTCATTAATAGAAATCATGTATTGTTGTATTTCTCTGTTTCTGGCAATATTTGTGTGTATTTCATTGCATAGTCGTCACATCTCTTCTCAGAGATAAGCTACCACCGTTCTAGCGAGTTCATTCACTCTGTATTTTTACAGTCTTTGTACATTTCTTTCATTAATAGAAATCATGTATTGTTGTATTTCTCTGTTTCTGGCAATATTTGTGTGTATTTCATTGTAATATATCTGCTTTGATTTCATTCCGAAAATAATTTGGATCATTAGTTTTGATCCCTAATGCATCATTATATATTTTTAAATATTATGAATGGTCAAGGGCCAAGCAATGTAATATGTAAACATTGTACATTGGAAAAATAATAAAATGAAATACACCACTGGTTGTAGATGGGTAGTGACCAGAGTAATGCAAGGATATGATTCCACAAGATAGGGGGAGTTGAATGGGGGTTTTGAGGGGTTTGAATATGCCTTGAGTCTTAATCCACCTTCATAAATCAATTTTTCATTTAGATATTTATCCTTTGACTTATTAAGAATGTAATCATTGAATTCATGTAAGAGGTTGGGTGAGGAAGTCAACCCACTCAGTTACGATAGCATGGGTTGAGTGTAATCATCCTTGGGGGAAGAGTAAGAGTCAAGAAAGCATGGGAGAAGAGGAAATTTGAGTAGGAAGGGGAGAAGTTTTTTTTTTCCAGTTAGCAAGAAGTGAGAAAAAATAGAGTTGAGTGGTGGAAAAGAGTGTCCAGTCATACTTTGTATTGAAGAAAGCTTGCAAAAGATGGCAATTATGTTGAGAACTAGGTTTTTATTATTGAATTTGTTTTATGTTGAGAAATCACCCAAAGAGAATTTGCAAATGTTGTGTGAGCACTCTTATTGCAACTAGATTTCTTGGATCCCCCAGTAGAGAGATTCCTTGACATTATGTGTTAGATCCATGGAGGGAATGGAGATTGAAGGACTGTGGTGCAAATAAAGAAATCTTATCCCTTGGGTTGCGCAGACTGGTGAGGAAGAGAGTTGGGTGGTTGGCACTGCTCTAGGATTCGTGTCATTGTGTTTTGGTGGGTATTTGAGTTGTTACTATGGACTATAGACACCCGTAGGATGCTTTTCATCCTTGTGGAATCATAGTGCCATATTTGGGGTGGCTTGTTGTTGAGATAATTGGTGCAACATAGTCTATAGTTGGGTGGAATGTTTGTCATCTACAACCAGTTGTGTAAAAAAAAATTAAAATATAATTGTTTTGATCACTATGGCATTTACAGTTTTAATGCTATGATTGAATGTTGCATTTACTCTGTATTTTATATGTATGAATGATGTTGTGTGTGTTTAATTATTTTTGTGCATGTTTAAATCAATTGCGTTCACTTTTTTTAAGAATTAATGATAATAGAATGAACTTGTATGTCATGTTGCATGTATTTTCCGCATTTGAATCGATATGTTAGTTGATTTAATAGTAATATGGCCCATCGTGGTAGTTGGGTATGGTACAAAAACCTTCTGGTGGTGTCCATATTGCAACTCGGCGGACAAATATTGCATAGAGAGATCATATGTGGTAGTTTGAGGACTCAATGATGACTCTTGAGCCCTAGAAGCTACTTTTAATACCTATTGAGGAAATCTTGTCAATTGAACTTGGTCCAAGTCTTCATATTGATACCTACTTCTTCAAAACTCCTAATGGTGCCAATATTCCCATTGAGAGGAAAAGGATACACTTTGGAGGTCATGTGTGTGGATTCAAGGTATCTTTCTTGGCCCTATATGAATGAAATCTTCCTTAAATTCCTAAAGCATAGTTTTCTTCCTACCACCATTCTAAGCAACCCCTTATCCATTAATTTTTCTCGAATATTGTAATAGTACGCATAACTCTACTGGGAGGCCAAATATCCCCTTTGGAGTTCATGTGTTTTTCTTATGTCTTAGTTCCTATAATCTTCATTTCTAGCCTAAGGTCTGGGTTTTCCTCCCTAACCATATTTATGACAATGAGACCCATACCTATTTCTAAAAAAATCATAATGTCATCAATATCCACACTTGGATGGTAAGGATATGCTTAAGAGGTCATGTGCAGTGAATGAAGGTGTCATTCGTGAACCTTGATTCTTAGAAGCTTCCTTGGTGGTGTAAGGCCTAGGTTTCCTCCTTAGAAGATGTCTAGGGCCTAATGAATCATGTACCTAGCATCAAAAATCTCATAACCAGCATCAAAAATCTCATAACGACACTCATATCCCTAGTCAAAGGAAGGGATAACATTGAGAGGTATCGTGTGGTGGTTCGAGGTGTTTTTCATAGCCATGTATTCCAAAAAGATTAATTTAGTGTACAATCACCATGTTTCCTCCCGTGACCATGTCAAGGACCTTGAGACTCATAACTAGTGCTCAAAATATTCTTATGATGCATGTATCCCTACTTGGAAGACAATGATGCCCTCAGGATGTCAAGTGTGGTGGTTTGAGGTGTTGATACACAAACCTTGATACTTAGAAGCAACCTCTACGACCTAAGGCCCAAGTTTATGTTTTGTACCATGTCAAGGACCCTAGTACCCATACTTAATGTTCAAATCATCTAATTTCATTTAATCTATCCCCACTTGGAGGTTAAGGGTATTCATTGGGCAAAATAATTTAGTCACAAAAGCACGCATGCATTCCTAAAAGTGTATGCGCATTCCTAAAATCATGTGCATGTTCCTAAAAGTGTACATGTGTTCCTAAAATCATGTGCACATTCTTAAAATCACATGCACGTTATTAGGAACATGCACACTTTTAAGAACACGTGCACACTTTTAGGAACATGCACACGCTTTTAAGAATGCATGTGTGTTATTCTCGTTTCAATTTTTTTCGAGTGAGAGTGACAACTCTAGCGTGTGTGTTTGTTAATTTAGTTGCCTCGAACTTAGGTTTGGGATGACCAACCTGGTGTTTGGGATACAAATACATTAAAACCTCCATTTTTCTGAATACCTCTCAATATCTCTATTTTTTACGTTATTTTTGTATAAGCTACATAAATCCATTATCAATGAAACTACAGACACATATAGAGTCGACTATGCAAATTCCAAATATACAATTTTTTTAAAAATTAATATCGCTTACTATGTTTAAGATATTTTTGTCTTGACATATTTTAGAATCTTAAAATACATACCTCTTTTATTTCTGCTATAACTTTGTTTTGTCTTTAACCGTTTTTAAAATAAGTTATACATTGTACTAGTACAAATTAAGATCTACAATATGAGTGTGTGTGTGTGTGTGTGTGTGTGTGTGTGTGTGTGTGTGTGTGATAATGTTAAGACCCTTGTACCCTACACAAACATAAGGCCTTGTAATTTCAAGGATATGATGACTTCCATAATTTAAAAAAAATATAAAATAAACATTCTAAATTTTGAAAAAATAGTCGTGCACAAGAACAATGTGTTCTCTACAATTCTACAAATTTGTTTTAAGGAATTCCATCATTTAGGTACTCAACACCTGCACTAAAGGAAACATGTGCATTATATTTTGCATGAAAAATAGCATACCATTGTTAGGAAAACTCAAATTTCACATAGTCATACATAATTTATATAAATAAAAATTATATATTCGGAAAGCTAATTCATTTTCCTACATTTCATATTTTTACACCATATTCAAATTCACTTTGAAAGTACCTTGAATCATCCCTCCAAGTTAACATATTGTTGTTTTTCCATGTTTATATTGCCACTAAAGTGTCATGAAAGACCATCATTCGCTTGCAGCCACCCTAGTACTACAAGCAAGTATTGAGTGCTTAATCATAATCATGTTAGGGAAACAACAACACCAAGTCTTTGACCATGGTTGGGCAAGGGAAACAACAACCTCATGCCCTAAACATAGCTTCTCAAGGTTAAAGAACATGAAAACGTCATCATAGCATCACATGGGGCCATGGATGGGTCATGGGTTGTGAGTCTTCGGAATCCAAGTTGATTATGGACTACATTATGAGGTCTTGAGCATCATGGATGGGTCTCAAGTTTGTAACCTTAGTTGAGGGATGGAAAGAGCGACCTCTAGCACTAAACGTTACTTCTCAAGCTCAAGTGCCATGGATGAGTCCTCAAACAACCACATCTAATCTCTATTGGTTATCAATTGCCTCCGAGGGTGTTATGGGTGCCATGGATGAGTCCTTGAACAACCATATCTAAACTTTGTTGGTTATCAATTGCCTCCAAGAGTTCTATGGGTGTCATCTCTAAGTTAGTTGTGTGCCAAGAATGGTTCTTGATCTCTAACCAAGGTCACAAGAGAAAAATATCTCTAAATAACATTTCTCAAGCTCAAATACCATGAAAACCATCTACAACTCACAAAGCATTCCCTCTCTTGGGCATCTTTCAAATATGAGTGTTTTACCATGGGACATTATGATGTCTTTTAGTAACAGATGGGTCTTTGCATCTTGACAATGATAAAAAATGTATAGCAAGGGTCTTGGGAATTTAACAAAGCTTCTCAAGCTCAAGTGTCTTGAAAGAAGCATTGAAACACGACATAGGACCTTTCCATGGGATCTTTGGCATCTAACTGGGCAATGGCTACCTTTAATTGGTTTTGGGCAGAAGCGATGAGTCCAGTGGCCTAAACCATGGTAGTAAAGAAAAAGAAGGGAATTAGGCTGGAAATGAACATTCTAAGCCTCAAGCATTGTGAACTAGGGTCTAGGGGCCTTACCTATGCCTGGGAGAAGAATATAAGTCATATATCCTTGAAAGGTTTTCAATTTTACATTTTTCTAGCTACCTTTATTGCCATTTTTTAAATAAATCCACATATTCATTTTCAATAACACCACACACATATTTATAAGTTATACAAATTTTATTACAACCATAATGATATTAAAATTGATATTTTCACTATATTCAAATATAAAGAAAACCAAACAAAAATTCATTATAAATAAGGTTGATAACACTAATCCTCTTAATAATTCAAGCTAAAAGCTAGACCCAAACCCAAATCATATATATAAAAAAAGTCCAAATACTTTAAATTACCAAATTTAAAACTTATAAAAAAAACCATATTGATATTTTTTATTTGAACAATACTATGTTTAAAACTCATAATAAAAAAATAAAAAATAAAAACTCATAAAAAAAAAAACCATATTGATATTTTTCATTTTAGAAAAAAACCATATTGATATTTTTTATTTGAACAATACTATGTTTAAAACTCATAAAAAAAAAACCATATTGATATTTTCCATTTTCACTTTGTTCAAATATAATATAAAAGGGGAAAAAAATATATTCTAAAATATATTAATCTATTTTATTCAATTTGTTTTGTAAAATTTATTATGTTGAAAACTCTAAAAAAACATATTGATATTTTTTATTTTCACTTTGTAAAAATATGAAAAGAAAAAAAATAGTATTTTAAAATATATTAAATCTATTTTATTCCAATTTTTTATAAAATTTGTTGATGTTAAGAATATATATATATATATATATATATATATATATATATATATATAATTTGAATGCTTTTAATGGTTAAGAATATGTGTTTCCTCTAAAAAGATTATAAATTCAAATGGAGAGGAGGTAGGGTATGTATACTTTCATAAACTTTAGTAGTAAAATTGTTTCGCATAAAAACTCTCTTGTCCCATAAACAAGGGATCTCATACACCAATTTGATGTTTGACTTGAAGTGACCTTATATATATATATATGAAAACAATTTAATATTTTATTAAAAATGAAAAATAACTAAAATATTAAAAATGAAAATAACTATTTCCAAATTCAAAAATCTTGAACACGGCAAACTTTAAATGTTAATATTTGAATAGAAATGAAAATGACTAATTCAAAAATCTTGAACCGCTGAAACTCCTTCGGGGCAAGCTTGTGAGAGCTGCTTAACGTCGCGTGACAATCCCCTGGACCCGGACTTGAAGGAACAGGAACCGGATTCGGGAGATTGAAAACCTGGAAAAACCGCAATCCGCCCCCGACAATGTAACATATAATTAATCATTCCCAAAAAGCGTGCAAAACCCTATATTTATGGCGAAGCAAGAAGCATCTATAACATGAGGCGCCCTGCAATTCTCTTCGATCGCTGTGTGCACCTTCGGCTCTTTTTGCATCTTACGAATAGAATTGCCATGGATTCACGGACCCTTTATTTTTCTATTATCCTAATTTCTGCAACACTGGGTTCAGCAGCAGCAACGGAGGACGCGAACATCACTGAATTTATAAAATCCTCGTGCAATGTGACTCAGTATTCGCAGCTCTGCGTTTCTTTTCTTTCTTCCTACGCGGGATCTTTCAAGCCCACGCAGAAGGAGCTGGTGAAGGTAGCCGTGAACATGACCCTGGTTCTTGCCCGCAATGTTTCCGTCTGGGCCACCGGCCTGAAAAACAAAAATTTCCAGATGAGTGAAAGAGAAAGAGCGGCGCTTGAGGATTGTATTGAGAATTTTGAGGACACCAGGGACCAGATTCACAGCTCTCTGGCGAAGCTGAAGCACTTGAGGCGGAACACCTTCGACTCTCAGATTAGCGACGTGCAGACCTGGATGAGTGCCGCCCTCACCGACGAGGAATCCTGCCTCGACGGCTTTCAGGATGTCAAGGGGAAGGTTAAGGTCATCGTTACGGTCCGTGTGCAGATTGCGTCTAAATTGATCAGTATTGCCCTCGCTCTCGTTAATGCACTAGCCGCCACCGGAGGATGAAATAGCATCCCCGTGTGAACGCCAAAAAGGCTAATTAGTCATCCAATTTTTACTCTACATATTTAATATTTAATGTAATCTGTTTATAAGTATTGTAATGTTTATACTTATTTAATTGTAAAGTTTGTACTCATTCATGTCAATTAAAAGGAATGAGAAAGTCTATGCATGCCGTTGCTTTACTCAGTTTTATTAATTGTTTTTTTAATATTTAATTTATTTTTTTTTATTATTTCAATGTGTAATTGTTGTAAAATTTCAGAGAAATAAATTGTGTAGATAGTTTTTAAACCTTTAAAGTTTCAAGTGGATACTATACTTTATTTGTTGTAGTCTAATTGTTGGTTTTTTGGGATATTGTTTTGTTTAATTTTATACTCAAGAAATTGTTGAATCTTTAAATTTGAATGGTTAATTCAAAAATACAATTTAAACAATAAAAAATTGTGATTTCCAATCAAAGGAACTGAATTGATTTATACATTCAAAAACCTGTAATATAAAATTGTGATTTAATCAACAATTACATCATACATTCAATAAAATCAAAATATAAAACATTTAAACTAGGCCATAATAATTCCCTCAGGGACAAACACTTTGTCAATTCACTGTCATTTATCATGTCAGATTACTTACTTTTGACCATATAATATACACCACTCAAACCTAAACCTAAGGAAGCAAATTCAAACCCTTTTGCTCCATGATCGTTGGATGGACTGCAATAGACATAATCGACATTAGGATTGCCTCACACTCACACGTCCTCAATTTGCCGTAATTTCTTGCCCAATATATGCTTTCAGTTCACTTGCTTCCAATAGCTTCTTTGCTCATTCAATTTTTTTAATCCAATATGTGCCTCAAGTTCACTCAATTGGGAGTGAGTGAACTCAAAGCAGATATCTGATTAGAAATTGGATAAGCAAAGAAGCTATTGGAAGCAAGTGAACTGAAAGGAGCGGAGGATCAAATGCAAATGGAATTGAGTGAACTCGAAGCAGATATCAGATTAGAAATTGGATAAGAAATCACAGAAAATTGAGGGCGCGGATCATCAAATGCAAATGGAATTGAGTGAACTCGAAGAAAATATCATATTAGAGTTCGGATAAGAAATCACAGCAAATTGAGGGCACGGATGATCAAATGGAATTGAATGGAATCGAAGAAGATATCAGATTAGAAATTGGATAAACAATCACAGAAAATTGAGGGCGTGGATGATCAAATTGAAAAGGTATTGAGTGAACTCGAAGCAAACATCAGATTAGAAATTGGATAAGCAAACCTAAGGTATAAAAACCTTTGAGGTTAACCATCCTAATGCATTTGATTCCCAAAATGAGTATGGCGCTAAACTGATCAATTGATTTGTTGCTACTACGAACTAGGATTTCCAGAAAGAGCAAAACGTATTGTTTACATTTCCATTAGCATAAATGGTACAAAACGTTTATACCAGCATCAAAGTGGCGACTGCAAAACTTGAAACCACTTCAACATGTAGACACAGTCAACCCTATGGTTCAACCATATGTTATATATTCATATGAGGATTTCTTAAATCAATTTTAAGTTGTAAATTTAGGTTATCAGATTTTCCACATAGCAGAAGATGCTCCATAGGATGAAATATTTGTTGATGGCCTCACAGAAAATAATAAAGAAGAATTATATTGCTCTAGAGGCTCAAGAAGAAAAAAATAAACAGAAAATATATTTTCCAGAAAGTCAGGGCGACCATGCTAGAAAAGTCATTCGAGAGATTACTATGAATAAGAGTGATGCCTTCCACATTTAAATAAGAGTGAGTTGTCATTGGAGAGATTACTATGAATAAGAGTGACGCCTTCCACATTTAAATAAGAGTGAGTTGCAGTTGCATTGTTGGTTATCTTTGTTAGATTTTCCTTATTCACGGAGCATTAGTGTTACTAGTGTTCTTTTACTTCGTTATCGTTAACATATATATCATATAATGAGCAGTAGCAACATAAACAAGAGACAGAAAAGAACACAAGAGATTTATCTAGGAAAATTCTAAATGGGGGAAAAACTCAGCAACCTTTCTTAGATATATTTCTTTCACAAAGTAAGTCCAATCAGATAAACCCTAGCACAAGTGTTAGCTTAACCAAAAATACCACCCTAGCTGCAGCAGCACCACCATACAAAGGTAGTGCACCTCTTCAAAGAGTAGCGCACAAGAGAGAGATACCAAAAGACTGAGCAAGAATAAATGTGCAACTATTGCGTCACCTCCTCCAAACTGGCGCCTTGCTTCTGTGTAGTTGGGAGAGTGTGAGTGAATGAACAAATGAGCTAAGGATCCTTCTTATTTATAGTCATCATGTCCTTCTAGCTGGGCCGACTTCTTTTCTGGGAAGGTGTATTTTCATTATATTTTATTCTTCTGGGTCGAATTCTCTTCTATGGTATTTCAACATCTATCCAATGGATGTCTTGCTTCCGAAATCTTCTCTGCATCTAAGAAAGGTCATATAGGAGGGAAAGATCCTCCCGCAGCTACCAAAACATCAACACTCCCTCTTAGCTATGGAGGCATCTTTCATGATGTCTTCATCTGGTAGTCCACTGACTACTCTGTAATCTGCTAGCAGGCACACGGCTGCTACAATGCCTTCGATGGCTCGAATCGCCAAGCACAGTCTCTGTGATCAAACGATATCACACACATCTACATCCAAACGATCTGGTAATCTTCATGACAATCAGCTAGTATCACATAGCTACTACAATGTCATTCAATATATCACAATTGCTACCAAGTAGTACACAACTATTTTCTAGTGACACACAGTCACTGCCAGTGGACCACATCTATTGTAGTAGCACACAGCTACTGTCTAGAGACACATAGTATCCGCTAGTGGTACTCAACCATTGAAGTAGCAAGCATCTACTTTCCAGAGTTACACAACCTCTGCCAGTGGAACACATCCACCGAAGTAGCACACAGTTATTGTCCAGAGTCACACAGCCTCCACCAGTGGAACACATCCACCAAAGTAGCACAAAGATATTGTATGGAGTCACACAGACTCTGCCATAGTCTTACGACTATGTGTGTGATGTTTCTTCTCTCAACAGGTCTGACAGTGCATTACCCCCTCAGTCACCTCATGTGACTGATCCAAGGAACCCTTGGCCAAAGTGGTTAGCCTGCATGAGAAAATAAAGCACACCTCCCCTTCAATGAGGGTGGATATTCAGCAACACTCTGAGCTTGTCCCTAAAGTACTCATACTTCACTCTTGACAAGGGCTTGGTGAGGATGTCTGTTATTTGCTCGTCTGTGGATATGTATTGGAGCTCCACAACTCTTCTCTATACCATGTCCTGGATGTAATGACATTTGATCTCTATATGCTTAGACATGTCATGGAATACAGGGTTCTCGGTAAGCTTCACACAACTTTGATTGTCATAATGTATCAAAGTTGGCTTCAATTCTAGATCAAATAACCTGACTAGCAACTTCTGGAGCCACATTGCTTCACGGCTTGCCATGCTTGCTGTGATATACTTTGATTCTTATGTACTAAGTGCCACTGATGTCTGCTTCCTTCTCAACCATGAGATCGTGCCTGATCCCAGACTAAAACAACATCTGGAAGTACTCTTTCGATCCACTTCACTCCATTCCGAGTCAGAATCGGTATATCCTCGCAACTTCAAATCTCCACTTGAGACATATCTCAATCCATATCCAACCGTACCATGAAAGTGCCTCAACATATGCTTTGTTTCCATCCAATGTACATGTCTATGTTCAACCATGTGTTGATCCAAGGTATTCACTGCAAAGCATATGTCTCGCCTGGTGTTAACCAGGTACTTCAAGGATCCAATCAATTGTTTGTACATCGTGGGATCCACCAAATCTAAATATTTGTCACTCAAGAGCTTCAAATTTATCGTCATTTGTGTGGTCATGGACTTGTAGTCCATCATCCTGAATCTTTGTAGAATCTCAACAGTATATTTTCCTTGGCTAAGGAAAATCTCATATGATCTCTGCCACACTTCCAATCCCAAGAAGTAATGCATCAGACCTAGATCCTTCATCTCAAACTCTGAAGTGAGCTCCCTCTTGCACCCAACTATGAGATGCTCATCTATTGTTAGAAACAGGTCATCCACATGTAGGATCAATGGGAAACCATCAAATAACTCTTTGATCTGGAATATCATGCCTTGGGTGCCTACTTAGGCCCATACAAAGTCTTCTTCAATCTACAAACATGAGACTCCTTCTCATGTATCTTGTGTTTTCTCTAGGTACAATTCTTCTAGCTACCGGATCAAGTGTCTCATCATAATCTTCTCCCTCTTGCTCGTAGAATCCTCATGCCACAAATCAAGCTGTGTACATTTCTATGATGCCATTTGTAGCATGCTTAATCTTGTAGATCAACTTGGAAGTTACTACTGACTTCACTTCTCATCTTGGAACCACCTCTCACACATCATTATTCATGATGAACCAATACTCCTCCATCATGGTATCCTTCCATTCCTACTTCTCAACACCTTCTTCAATGGTGTAAGGCTCTAAATCAGTTATGTTTCTTATCAGTGCCACATAGTTGGAAAACATGTGTGGTTTTTTTAACTGAGGCAAAATCTATATCCTAGTCCTTCTAACTAGTTGCCTTCTTGGTCACTATAGCAAGGTCTATCGAGACAAGGGAATCCTCCAAGGAGATCTCACATCTCCTAGAAGCCTCTAAAGCTTCGATCTAGCCTCCTCAACTCATGACACATGTATGTTAGTCCCGGAAGACGTCTCTCTCTCCTATCTAAATCTGAGAAGGAATAATTTCTAAATGAAAGTCTCTAAGCCACTAACTCTCTTTGAGATCAGGCTCACTTTGAATATGCATGCTCCCTTTGAATCTTGACTCCCTATGAGTCTATACGATCTATGAGCCACCTACTTCCGATGCATCTGTTGACTTCTTCTGAAGTCTGATCTCCTATGGATTATGTTGGGAGGTTTCTCCTCCCTACTAGATCCTAAGGATTGACTCCCTCTGAAATCTATCTCCTTTTGAGATGGTACTTGGTGGGGCCGCCTGCCTCACCACTGGTGGATTCATCTTGCTTCTCTTCATAGCATGGTTTATTAAAGCTATGTATATGTATGAGAACATGCTTGTTTACTGCATCATTTCTAGGTAGGCCCTTCTGGCACTAGTGAATCTTCATGATGATATGAAGAGTGGTCAAATTAACTGCAAGGTCATCTTTGGAGCCTTCTTCTCCTTACAGTCAATCTCCATAAGATATACTCTTCTTCATATTCTACTTCATATGGGTGTGTACATTCATGCACACAGTTCTATGTCTTAGCCAAAGATTGTCTAAATAGTTGCCTCTTACAATCCTCATCATAGCTCCTTCTCAGAGATATCACATGTGACCTACCCGGAACAAGAGACAAGAACAACATTTCCAGGGTAACCTCCATGGGATGGTTAGTAATAAAGAACATCTCCTAGAGGAGATCAATTTCATCTTGCAGACAAGTATATCATTAACAATGAGCATTTTCTTAATGGTAATCGTACCAATAGTATTCAGGTGTACCTAAACATTTGATAGCAATAGAAAATAACAATAAAGTTGTAAAGACTTCTATCCTAGGTACAATACTTTCTTAAGCAACAACAATATGAAATATCAAACCTGATATGCAAACTTGGAGTTGGGTGTTGTTATCCTGCTTGAGTTTCCTTATATCATTCATATGAAAACACCATTGTCTAAAAGACAAATTCTTCATCCTTTGATGTCTTTGAGTGCTCTTCGGCTTCTGTTGCATGTGCATGGTGTTTCTTCTTCTCTTTTACTTTCTCATGTTTGTGAGGACATGGTGCGGCAGAATGCCCCATATTCCTACAATTGAAGCATTGAACCTTTGACACATCCCTCTTACAACGTGGCTTCTTAGACCTCCTTGGACTATCTTCTTCTCTTTCCTTTCTCTTCTTCACTTCTACTGCAAGTGCTTGGTTATCCTCATCATCTAACTTTTGTTTCTTGGACATCAATCTAGATTCCTCTTGAGAGAAAGCTTCCCATAACTTGTCAAAATTGGGTAACTTCCTTCTTGCAAACAATCTTTGGACAAATGGGTCCCAAGAGGGAGGGAAACCATTTAGTGTATTGGTTACTAGTTCAACATCTTCTAATGGATCTCTAATGGTTGCTAACTGGTCTTTGATCTGTGAGATCCTTGTAAAGAAGTTAGTTATCATCTTTGACTTGTTCATAGTCACATTTATGAGTTGATGTCGTAGGGTAAGCTTTCAACTGGTGTTCTTGCTTTCATAGAGTCTGGTTAGGGTATCAAACATCTCCTTTGCAGTATTTAGTTCCGATGCATTGGGTAACAGGTGATCCTTGATTGAGTCTGTCAAGATCCTCTTGGCCTTNTGTCACATTTATGAGTTGATGTCGTAGGGTAAGCTTTCAACTGGTGTTCTTGCTTTCATAGAGTCTGGTTAGGGTATCAAACATCTCCTTTGCAGTATTTAGTTCCGATGCATTGGGTAACAGGTGATCCTTGATTGAGTCTGTCAAGATCCTCTTGGCCTTGACCTCACTCTTCTTGAACTTTTCCTTTGCTTCTTCGTCTTCGGGTTCTGGAAGCATCTTCTTGATGTGATCCAATAATTCATTCTCTTCTAGAATGATTTGTATTCTATGCTTCCAGGATCTAAATTTATCTTCTCCATCCAATATATCCTCAACTCTCATACTAGTTGACATTTTTTCCCGGTATAAACCCTAGCCCTTGAAAAAACTCAATTCTTCAAACTTCACCAAACTGTACGTTTAGGGTTTTAGGGGGTGTGCTAGAGTAGGGTGCACTTCTTTGTACAAGAATTATCCCCAACATCCTTGGGAAAGTGCTCAACAAGCTTGTCAAGGTATTGCAGTTGCAGGGTGCTACAAGGTGTCGTTGTATCGATCTTCCTTCCAGTGGTTAAACTGTTATGAAGGTAACCAGATCTGATACCATGTTATATTTTCCTTATTTACAAAGAATTAGTGTTACTAGTGTTCTTTTACTCTGTTTCCATTAACATCTATATCATGTACTGAGCAGTAGAAACATAAACAAGAGACAGAAATGAACACAAGAGATTTATCCTTGGAAAACCCCAAATGGGGGAAAAACCCAACAACCTTTCTTAGATAGATTATGTTCAAAAAGCATGTCCAATAAAATAAACCCTAGCACAAGTTCTAGCTTAACTATAAATACCACCCCAGCTGCTGCAGCAGCACTATACAAAGGTAGTGCACCTCCTCAAGGAGTAGCACACAAGAGAGAGATACCAAAAGACTGAGCAAGAATAACTCTACAGTTGCAACTACTGCGTCACCTCCTCCAAACTTGTGAATTGCTTTTGTGTAGCTGGGAGAGTGTGATTTAATGAACAAATGAGCTAAGGAAGCTTCTTATTTATATTCTTCCTATCCTTCTAGCTGGGTCGACTTATTTTTTGGGAATAAGTGTTTTCATTATATTTTATTCTTCTAGGCCGACTTCTCTTCTAGTGTATTTAACCATCTATCCAATGGATCTCTTGCTTCTGGAATCTTCTTCGCTTCTAAGAAAGGTCATCTAGGAGGGAAAGATCCTCCCGTGGCTACCAAAACATCAACAATATCTTAGTGGTGTGCTAGTGGAGGTTAGAGACCCTAGCGCTCTGGCTAGGGTGTGTTGCATCTATGTTGTTGGGTTATCTTATTTATGGTTTTCTCTACTGGATAGAGCTTGTTCTTGGTTACTTTGCCTTGGCAATGATATTCTCTATAAGAAGGTTGTTGGGTTTTCTCCCCTTGTGTATAAGGGTTTCCCATGATATATATGTTATGCTCGGGGGTGGCACGAGTAGGTGCCTATGGTTGGGTGGCGATGGTGCAACATTGCCTATGGAGAAATGAGCATGCAAAAGAAGTTTAAATTGCTATGGTAAATCTAATGTTAACGTAATTAATGAAAATTCAACATGGTAGCATAGCTTGGTTTCCTTCAGAACAGTGTAATCGCTNGTTGCTTATCGATGATGTCGGATGGTGCTACAAAATATGAGGTATGTACTTGTATATGTTAAATTGTATCATTATCTTGAGGGTGTTTTGCAGGAGAAGGGACTTTTGTCCAAGCAACAAATCATAGATCCAAAGGGATCACATATCCAGTGCATTCAAAGGAACAACGCATACTCAAGGTTGTATTGTTTTTATATGACTCTAGTTGTTATGGCACCATTGCGATCTTATGTTTTTTATCTATTGGAGTTATGATCAGTATACTAACCACTTAATACTAGAGATGCACTTGTTTATCTCCCCTCTAGGAGATATTCTTGTTTCATTGTATGTTTCGGTTAGGTGATATTGTTAAATTCCATGGAGGTTTCCATGGAAATGTTGTTGTTATTGTTTTATTGTTCTGGGCAGCTTACCTCAGAGGCATGTCACTAGTGTTAAATTTGAGAGGGATCTATAGTGACAGTTGTAGAATGAAACTTATTAGATGGTCTCTAGTTTGAGACATGAAGCAGTTTGACCAGACAAGGAGTTTGTACATATTGACAGTTTGACCAGTTCCTGGTGCATGATTCTATCAATCTGAGTGAGTCATGGCACAGGAGACTTGCTCATTTGCATTCAAGATCTATTTCCGCTCTGGGGAATATGGTGATGAGTCTTCCAAAGCTTCATATTGAGCATGATGGCATCTATAGAGGTTGTTCTCTTGGAATGAATTCCAAGAGATATTTTCTGAGCAGTGAGGCTCCAACACATATCCATAGATGAGCAGGTAGCTAACATTTGCACTAAGCCTTTGTCTGGGACAAGCTTGGCAGGAATGAAAATGTTTCCCTAGGAGAGTGTTGATGATTGTAGCATCATGTCGATATTCCAATATTGATCAGACGAACTTGATCATGTGGGAATAGGCCCAAATGTAATCTTCGACGGACTGAATATTTGAGTTACTGCTAGATCTCCATGAAGATATCGGGTAGAAATTCCAATATTGGTCAAACGGACTTTACCATGTGGGAATGATCCCAAAGTAGTCTTCGATGGACTAAAGGCTTGGGACCCTGGTATAGTATTCAATGGACTGAAGACTCGAAGACTAACGTAGTATTTGATGGATTGGATCTATGTAGATCTCTATGGATTGAGGACTCCTCCAATGTGTGTGAATTGCATTGGGAATAACACTCACGGTGAAGTGAGTGGCCCCGATAAGCATCGGGCTGACCCTTCTCCTAGTATTGGGATGCATACCAGGGGAGATAGGGAACATATACATTTGGAGTAGATGTGCCCTGACGTAGTCTTCGACGGACTGAAGACTCAAGGTGCTTGAGGTGCAATTCCACGTGTCCGATAGCATCAATGTAAATGCATTCATGGAGTGATCCTATGGGATTATGTGCATTCCAGGACTGATCTTTATCATTCTAAAGATGTTCATGATCATGTGGTAATGTGGACATTCCAAGATCAACTATGAGGTGAATGTGGCTCCAATGTGGTCATAATTCTTGTCATGGGACAAGAACAACCCGAGGTGCTAGACACATGGTTGTGGAGATGGATCATCAATATAGCTAATGAGGCTCATTGATAAAATTTTCTATGATAGAAGAATACCTAAAACAGTACAAGATATGCTTGGAGAATGTCTTCCTTGTTGAGAGGGAGTATTGATGGTTGCAACTTTGTGAGACATCCTTCTGTGATGATACTCCTCGATGGACTGAGTTGAGTATGACACTCATCGATGGACTGATAAGTTGTACTGAGTTGGTGCCCAGCGTCCCTTGGGAGTAGACCATGTGGAAACATCCCTTGGGAGTATACCAAGTGGACACGTCATAGGCGAATAGGTCATGTATATTTTAACCTTGTACAATATTTATTGCAAATAGATTTTCGGTAAAATAATAGAAAAGATACAATGGTAAATACAAACATTAAACAGAGATTTTTCCCCTGGAAACCAAAACCGGGAAAACCAGTATATTATATATTCATTCATAGTGATACATTGTTTACAATACAATATACATATAGGAGCCAACGACATCCAAAACCCTAACCCAATGGCATGGATTAGTCAACAACCCTAATTCCTTAACTGGAAATAGAAAACCATCAGCAAAAAATCGCCCAACAATGGACACAAAAATCAAGGCAACATGAAAAACGAGGAAAAATGTGACAAGTTTCGTGAGGGAAAAAAATTCTTGGGGGCACTGCCCCTGAACCCCCGTGCGAGGGGATTTCTCCCCCCTGCACCCCCCCTCAAACCTAACATTCTCCCACTTGTTTTTTTCTTTGCATACAGGGGGTTACATATGTTGAAAAGTCAACAAGAAACATGTGTCTAATTTAGTTTTCCCTTAATTAAATTAGACAATAAATATTAATCTATTATCTCATTCATAACTGAGTGATTTGGAATTGTAACAGAATTGTAAGTGTAGTTAAGTGAGTTAA
>JASDQU010014260.1:156512-175195 GCA_032191745.1 Picea mariana | reverse complement strand
AGGTGCTTCATAGAAATGGTCATCTATAGGGATCTTCAATTTGGTGCAGAGTGGTGCAAAGACAGATTCAAGCTGGGTGGTTAGGCCTTGTTTGACTTCCTCCATTGAGGACTGCATGGTTGTATTTATGGTAGCATTGATGGATGAATCAATGGAGGCAACAGTAGCACTGGGTTGTTTCACTTCTTTTTGGGTTTCGAGGAAATCAGATTGCAAGGTGCTGAAGCGAGCTTCCAGGTCTTGGCTACGGGTATGGGCCATGAGGATGGGTGAACTGAAAAGGAGCGGACGTGGTAAAAAATTTTGCTGAAAAATGATATGCATGAATGTGATGAGGGCGAAGAGATGAATCCAATGGAATAGGTCTCAAATAATGGTGAAAAAATTTCTAGATTTTTTTTTTTTTTTACACTTGCGGAGTTATACTCCAGTCTGAAGAATACTGCACTGATGAAATCCCCAAAAGATTAACCAGAAAGAAATGCGTATTTACTTGGAAACCCGAACACAGTTGTGCGACAAGAGATCTTGTTTGTTTTAATTTGTTTATGTTTCTGTCCCCCAAGGGTTAGGTATTCAAGGGTTCTACAGACAAGGGTTTTCCATGTGCTATAGCTCTCTGATATACGTGCGGGGTCCAAAAGTGGTACTCGGCCCAATATCTCAGGGCACTAACTAAGGAGGATAGACTGTACCCTTAGCCGTACTACTCGACTACCCAGGTACTAGAGAGCATCTTCCCGAGTGTTGTTCTCGGTGACACTATAACAGTCTGACGACCGATAGGTTTATCTAAAGAGGGCTTCAGGAAATCTAGGCCAATCTGTACACAAGTGCTATCTGATGCGCTACCGCTCGAAGGGGTACCAACAGGGGTTACAAGGGTGG
Source organism: Picea mariana (assembly GCA_032191745.1). Classification (NCBI taxonomy): domain Eukaryota; kingdom Viridiplantae; phylum Streptophyta; class Pinopsida; order Pinales; family Pinaceae; genus Picea; species Picea mariana. Next base: position 174,307 of record JASDQU010014260.1, on the reverse strand, counting down.
CCAACAGATGTGTGCTTAAGAACCACTTGTATTTCCTGCATGTATGAATCCCTCAACCATAGGTTTATGCACGTAACGACAGATCTCTATGGCTTAAAGACGTCGTAATACGTCTCTACCCTGAAAAAAAAATTCCCACAATTTCTGCCAAGGTAAGTGCTTTGATACCACTTGCAATATACCAGATATAAAAAGTATGCAGAACATAAATGAAATGCTAGAAATGGTAGAATAACAGTAATATAACCAACATAATATTCACAATAACATATAAATGATATAAGAACAACAACATAAATAGAACTTTGATTCAGAAAGCAATGTTCATAGGCCTCTTCGAGGGGGCAACCTCTAGTCGAGCAGCACTCTGTTACAATAATCTTCAAGCTAAGGTTTTCATACCCTCGACCCTTATTTATACTAAATATGTCTATTAAGAGAAGCATCTAGAGGAAGATCCTTCTAGAAGCGGAAGCTTCTATTAGGTCTTCTTACATTCGCTTTATTCTANGACCTTTATCACATCCAAATATATTGATCTACCTATGTGCGGGTTAGGACCCTAACAAAATGATCCAACCTGCAATCCCTGGATCCCATGCTAACCTATGTCGAAGATCACCATGCTGACCCTGTACTACTCTAACCATGCCTGATTGCTCCATATCTATATACTAGATCCTCCACTCCTGTATCCTCAACTGAAGTACCTATGACAATTGGATATGTTGTCTAGAAACTGCATCTGTAAATACATCTATGTGGAAGTAGTACCTATCCAACCATCTCCATGTTCGATCATGATGATTAAGAGTGAAAAGCTGCCTTGCTTCATCAGAAAAATACCTGCAGGCCCACTCCAAACCAACCCATGGTGGTGTATGTGGCTCTCTGGCACAACCTGGGTCATCACGTAGTGAAACATCCTGCTAACCAAGTGAACTCCCGGATCCCATGGCAAACTTAGAAGTTTATCACTTCCAATCTCCTCTAACTGCTTCTGTGTGAGACTGATCACTGTCATAAGCCCTCAATGATCATCTACTATCATCTTTCCTATGCTGCTCACCATCACGTACCAAGTCTCAACTGGCTACCTATGATGACCCACCTCTATCCGACTGGATGTCGTAAAAACACTCATGTCAGGTGGTCTAAGCCTAGCCACTCCTCATGTCCTCAGCCACTATCTATCTCTCCTCATGATGCTGTCCATGATAAAAGTGTCGAGAAATGATAATAAAGACATCTGTAGCTGACCATAGGAATGAAAAATACCACCTGCCTTGGTCAATCGCAAGGATTCGACCAATAGCACGTCTACCGATACCCATGATAACTTCTCGCTTGTAGTCATCACTAAACCCCAATCTTCAGGTACAACCGGAAGTAACTCCTCCAACTACTGGTAAACAAATATCCATCTCTCACTCCCCATGCAATTACTAAAACGGTGAAGGTGAGATCTCATAACTATGTGCTGTTGCAAAGGAGTGACATCTGCATACTTCCCTAAGTGTGTATCCTCCCTGTAATCCAATACATCTATCTGAAATTGACTGCATATCTCGGCCTGTCCCTGTGAACTATCACTCATAACTATATGCCCTAACATACTCATGTCATCTCCTGTATACTCCCGCTGCACCATAGATCTTGGGCGTACGACTGGATCAACCTCTACATGAAGGTCAATTTCTCTCGGGACACAAATGGAAGTGTCATCAAAACTACCCCTGGCTCTGGAGTCCCCATGTGTATGTGAGTGCCTGACAGTCTCAAAGATCCCCGTGGAGGGTAGCTCATGTGCCTTCGGATCATAATTCTCCATACTCATCAATGATCCTACCAAGTAGTGTGACTCTTGATCAAAGTCATGTTGAGGTGCTACATCATGTCTCTCACTGCTAGTATGTGACTGTACATCATCACCAACTGCCAGCTCCCTCTGACTCATGCTGTAACCTATATGAGATGATGTGTTCTCTTGTGCACTCATCCTACTACTATCAACTACACCTGGATCCCATACATATGTGTCCATACATGTGCTATGATCATCCTGATCAATAAAGGGTATGTCCTTACCACTGCAGGATGGTCCTAGAGTCTCTGCAACCTGCTCAAACAATGGAGTCTCCAAAAGAGGTGACTCAATCTCCTCATGCTGATATGTGTGTATAAGGTCTACTGTCTCTAAGTCATGTCTCTCCTTTTGAGTCTGTGGATCCATATGTCTGTGGTGTTCATCCCTCACACAAGGCTCCTCCATCATATATGGAATGCCACTGGTATCCTCATGTGACGTGGCTATCATGGATGTCTGTCAATATGACAAATGTGTCACAACCCTCGTAGGAAGCTCATTCGATCTAGGTGCTAACACGTGTGAAAACTCACTAGTGTCACCACTCTGCTGAGGTGTAAGGTCATCAATAGTATGTGATATGTCTGCTAAAGCACTGGTGCTATCATCCTGTCCACCCGACTGTCTATCCACTATACAAGGGTCACTATCCTCCTCAAGCATGCTAGGATCATCATCCTCTGTGAAAGAGTCACTATCACTAGCCCCTATGCAAGAGTCACTATCATCTTCAGACTGCTCCATATAAGCATCTATCACTCCATCCTCACCTGCCTCATCATCACTGTCATATCGTACCTCAATAATATGCTTCTTACCCTTGCCCCTACACCTATGCTCTGGTTCCCAAGGCACCTTGCAACTGTAGCAAAGTTGCATGCTCCTAATGGGTGTGGGGTTTCTCTGTTCTTCCTTTCTAATGGGCATGTGGTTTCCCCAAAAGGCTGCTCTGGTTTCCTCCATTTCCTTAACCCAACGTGCAATCTCTTTTTTGCTCCAACTAGGATTTTTATAGGATAGGAACCATTGGAATGTTAATAGCCCCTTGAAATTATTAATGGTTTCATATTCCCTCTCACACTCCACAATCCTGCTGACAATATTCATCATCATTGTAACTATGCTAATCCCCACTGGCTGGCAGGAATATAAGCTCTGATACCACTATAATGTTCCCAAGCCAACATGCTAGGAACATCATAGTTTTGGGTGTCTTTTTAAACTTTTTCTGGTTGTGGCATTTTGTCAAACACTTTTCTTATGGTGAACATTTAGGTTGCACTTAGGCTTTACTGATGTGTTATATGTGTATTTGCAGCAACAAATAAGAAGATAAGCAATGTAACATACCTCAACCATATGCAAGATCAACAATATTATAGACAAGCCAAAACTCTTTAGATCTGATTTTATTCATAATAATAGAACCTGCTACAATGAAGATGCCGATCTGGAATGCTCATCAGATGGATCCAAGATAGAAGATAGAAGCTGATACAAAACGATCCAAAAGAAGACTACAATAAGCCTCCAAAGGTGGAATATACCATGAATACCAATACAAGAAAGATTTGGGTCGTATGAAGTGTCAACCCCCAAGCTGGAAGATGCCATGCCCTGCTGAAACCCTGAAGACCCTCAATAATTCGGCCCTACTGTCAAATTCCTCCAAATGCTACACTAAAGATGCCGAATTGTAGATTAGGATGAGTAGAATCAACTCCTGAAATCTCAAACCGAAATACCAAGGGAAACTCCTCCAAATGATAAATCCTCCATTTGAGCCGCACCCTCCTGAAACTGCCAAACCCTATAATTTCGACCCTGATGAAGGAGGCCTCCAAATGCTATGCTGAATATGCCAAACCATAAATCAAGATGAGTAGAATCACCTCCTGAAATCTCAAACCGAAATACCAAGGGAAACTCCTCCAAATGCTAAATCCTCCAATTGAGTTGCGCCTTCCTGAAACTGCCAAACCTTATAATTTTGGCCCTAGTGAATGAGGCCTCCAAATGCCCCGAAACTTGCTAGAAAGATAGATTGGGACACTACAAGTCACTAGGTGAAGTCTCAGGGTCATATTTGAAGTATAACGCTTCCAAACTGAGTAGATTTGAATCTAAAAAATGCCCTCCTTCTCTCCAATTCGCCCCAATGCTCTAGGGAATCATCCAGACCATAAAAATATCTCAAGAGGCACTAGAAATCATGGACAAGACCCTGCAATCAAAACCCAGGTGATATAATCTCAAAAATCTCTGCCAATCACCGGGAACGAACTTCCCTCAATAGGTGGTGCGCCCCCCTCGCTGGAAACCCCCAATGGTGCGCCCTCCTTCTCTTTCGATTAGATCTAAACGAGAATGGCATGGGGGAGTATTTCATCCCCGAGACCAAGCTTGGGATAAGCTAGGTGGAATATTTCACCACTGAATCATCCTCTAGGGTTTGTTAAGTCAAAACCCTCAAAACCCCCAAGGTATGGGCTCTCTAGCTAGAAGCCAGATATCAAAATGATAATCATACTTGAATGAATGAGAGAATAGAGGCCCTTTCCTCTTCTTTATAATTCCTTCTCACTTGTCTCTCCAAAGTGACTTTCTTTTTTAATTATTAATTAATTAATTAAATCACTTTAATTAATTAATTAACCTTTTTACCTCTGAAAAGCGCCTTATCTCTCCTTGTGGATTCCCTGGCCACTGAAAGTCACTTCTCATCATCCTATCCTATAGTGTTGTTCCTCCCGATTCCAATGAGCTATTACATTGAGAGGTTCCTCCAAGTAATGTGCCCAAAATGACCTCCTTAGTGCATTTAATTAACCTATAGCTCAAAATACTCAAAATCATGGAAATTGTCGGAATGCAATGGAACCAAAGTCGATCTATGCAGAATGGATCATAATGATGAAAAAGGATGAGCGATGCAATCCAGACCCCAAAATATCCCTCAATAGCTCCCGTACTCGCTATAATCTCCAACTGGCTACTCTGGTCATCATAACCCTCTGTAATGTAATGATGTCCCAAATTGGGGACATTACAACTAATCTGTCGAGCGAATTTTCTGGAAGGGTTGACCTGAATTTCTGGAACATATATTTTCTGTTTATCTTTTTCTTCTCAAGTCTACTTTACTTCTTGAGCATTATAATTCTTTATTATTTTATGTGAGGCCGACTTCTCTTCTTGGATATTCTTTGAATTCCAATGGTTTTCCTTTAACGTCTTGGCAACTTCAACTATAAGAAAGGTTATCCCAGAGGTGAATACTTCCCAAAACTACCAAAAACATCAACACTCCCTCTTAGCCAGGGAGGTATTCTCCATGATGTTTTCCTCTGGTCCTCATAGCCTCGTAGGCTATGCCATGGTCACGCAGACCATGCTACCGGTAGCATCATCATGTCACACATGGCTACACCCAATTTGGAACTTTTATAAGGCCTCATTAACACTAGAATACATTAGGACCTACTCGCCTGTAGTGTGGCACTAGGACCTACTCACGAGTAGTGCATCATCAAGGACCTACTTGCCCATGACATGTCCACTTGGTCTACTCCCAAGGGATGTGTCCACATGGTCTACTCCCAAGGGATGTTGGGAACTGACTCAATACAACTTATCAGTCCATCGATGAGTGTCATACTCAACTCAATCCATCGAGGAGTATCATCACAGAAGAATGTCTCATGAAGTTGCAACCATCAATACTCCCTCTCAATGAGGAAGAAATTCTCCAAGCATTTCTTGTATTGTTCTTGGTATTATTTTGTCCTAGAAATTTTTATCCATGAGCTTCATTATCTATATTGATGATCCGTCTTCACAACCATGTGTCTAGCACCTCAGGTCGCTCTTGTCCCATGAAAACAATTATGACCACATTAGAGCCACATTCAACTCATAGTTGATGCTAGAATGTACACATTCCCACATGATCATGAACATATTTAGAATGATCAATATCAGTCCTGGAATGCACATATTCCCATAGGATCACTCCGTGAATGCATTTAGCTAGATGCTATCTAACACATGGAGTTACACCTCAAGCACCTCGAGTCTTCGGTGTGTCGAAGACTACATTGGGGCACATCTACTCCGTATGTAGATGTTCCTTATCTCCCCTAGTCTGCAACCTAGTACTGGAAGAAGGGACGACTCGATGCTTATCGGGGCCACTCACCTCACCGTGAGTGTTATGCTTGATGCAATTCACACACATTGGAGGAGTCCTAATTCTATCGAGAACTACATAGCTTCAGTCCATCGAATACTACGTCAGGCTTCGAGTCTTCGATCCATTGAAGAGTATACCAGGGTCCCAATCCTTTAGTCCAATGAAGACTACCCTGGGATCATTCCCACATGGCCAAGTCCATTTGACCAATCTTGGAATGTCTACCCGATATCCTCATGGAGATCTAGCAACAACTTGAATATTTAATCTGTCTAAGATTACACATATGGGCCTATTCCCACATGATCAGGTCCATTTGATCAATATTGGAATATCGCCATGATGCTACAATCATCAACACTTCCCTAGGGAAACATTTGAATTCCTTCCAAGCTTGTTCCAGACAAAGGCTTAGTGCAAATGTTAGCTACGTGCTCATCTGTGGATATGTGTTGGAGCCTCACTACTTGGAAAAGATCCCTTGGAATTTGTGCCAAGAGAATAACTTCTACAAATTTCATCATGTTCAATACAAAGATTTGGAAGACTCATCACCATCTTCCCTAGAGCGGAAATATCTCTATAATGAAAATGAGAAAGTCTCCTATGCCATGACTCACTCAGACTTATAGAATCATGCACCAAGAACTGGTCAAACTGTCAATCTGTAAAAACTCCTTCTTTGGTCAGACTACTTCACTTCTCAAACTAGAGACCATCTAATAAGTTTCCTTCTACAACCGTCACTATATTTCCCTCTCAGAGTTATCACTAGTGACATGCCTCCGAGGTAACCTGCCCAGAACAATAAAACAAGAAAAAACAACATTTCCATGGAAACCTCCATGGAATTTAACAATATAACCTGCCCGAAACAAACAACCAAACAAGAATATCTCTTAGAGGGGAGATAAACATATGGATCTCTAGTATCAAGTGGTTAGTATAATGATCATAACTCCAATAAATCAAAAACATAAGATCGCAATGGTGCCATAACAGCTAGAGGCATATCAAAAAAATCAAACCTGGAGGGTGCATTGTTCCTTTGAATGCACTGGATTTGAGATCCCTCTGGATCTATGATTTGATTCTTGGACAAAAGTCCCTTCTCCTGCAAAACACCCTCAAGATAATGATACAATTTAACATATACAAGTACATACCTCATAAATTGTAGCACCATCCGACATCAGAGGTAAGCAATGGAAAAACCTAAAACTTCAAGGTGCTCCAACTAACTTGACAAAATAAAACTATGCAGCGAAAAGGTACTATGGTAAGGTACAACAAAAAATTGCAGCGACAAGGTAAATCTCACGATCTTCTTTCTAGCAATTAGACTATTCTGAAGGAAACCAAGCTCTGATACCATGTTGAATTTTTGTTAATTACGTTAACATTAGATTTACCATAGCAATTTAAACTTCTTTTGCATGCTCATTTCTCCACAGGCGATGTTGCACCATCTCCACCCAACCATAGGCACCTACTTGTGCCACCCCTGAGGATACCATATACATCCCGGGAAACCCTTCTACACAAGGGAAGAAAACCTAGCAACCTTTTTATAGAGAATATCCTTGCCAAGACAAAATAACCAAGAACAAGCTCTATCCACTAGAGAAAACCACAAAGACGATAACCCAGATGCAACAAACCCTAGCTAGAGCGCTAGGGTGTCTAACCTCCACTAGAGCACCACAAGGAGATGACCAACAATGTAGCTACAACTCACTCTAGCCAGAGCGCTAGAGTGGTTTACCTTCACCATGCACATCACAAAAGACAAACCCTAGCGAGAGGTATGAGGAAACCCTAACCAAGATGCACCCTACTTCCTTCCTTATGAAACTGCAACTCTCCACCCAAATTGCACTATATCTCCATGAGAGAGTGTGCCAAATTAGGAAGGTGTCACTCTTATTTATACTAATCTATCCAATGAATTTTCTGGTAGGCCCGACCTAACATTCTAGAAAATATATTTTCTATTTATCTTTTTCTTCTAGCGCTAACTTTACTTTTGGAGCACTATAATTCTTCTTTATTATTTTTTGTGAGGCCGAATTCTCTTCTTGGATATTCTTTGACTTCTAATGGTTTTCCTTTAACATCTTGGCAACTTCATCTACAAGAAAGGTTATCTCGGAGGTGAATACCTCTCACAACTACCAGAAACATCAACACTCCCTCTTAGCCAGGGAGGTATTCTCCATGATGTTTTTCCTCTGGTTGTCATAGCCTTGTAGGATATTCCATGGTCCTCCGATCATTCCATGGTCACACAAACCATTCTACTAGTAGAATTATCACATCACACATGGCTACACCCAATGTGGACCTTTTCTAAGGCCTCATCACGACTAGAATACATTAGGACCTACTTGCTCGTAGTGCATTGTCAAGGACTTGTTGGGTATGTGTTATATTCTTTGCACGAGTATTAGTGTATGCGTTGCGTCGTGGGGTGCACGGGCAGTCCCCCTTAGAATTTTTTTGCCTCGAGAAACATGTCACATTTTTTCCTTGTTTTTCATGTTGCCTCGATTTTCATGTCCGTTGTTGGTTGGTTGTTTGGCACATGGTTTTTTGCCGATGGTTTTCTATTTCCGGTTAAGGAATTATGGTTGTTGACTAATCCAGGCCATTGGGTTAGGGTTTTGGATGTTGCTGGATCCTATATGTATATTGTATTTTGAACAATGTATCACTATGAATAAATATAGAATATGTTGGTTTTCCCGGTTTGGGTTTCCAGGGAAAAAATCTCTGTGTAATGTTTGTATTTTCCGTTGTATCTTTTCCGTTCTTTTACTGAAAATCTGTTTGTAGTAAATATTTTACAAGGTTAAAATCTACATTTGGTATCAGAGATTTGTTGGCTTCAGGGGGATGCCTTTGTGGTCAAGGGTTTAGCTTGGGACTATGATAAGCCTTGTTATAGTGGGAGATCTGTGGTTTTGATTTTTTGAAGTGAAAATAAATGGAGAGCAATTCAAAAATGGAGATCGAGAAGTTTAATGAGAAAATTTTTGAGTTGTGGAAGTTTAAGATGGAAGATCTGTTGGTGGAAAAAGATTAGTGGATTGTGGTAGATCCAGGTACTGCACCTACAAGAACTTCAACAAATGACTGGAAAAAGTTGTATCAGAAGGCAAAGAGCACAATCCGACTATATCTCTTAGATTCAATATTACTGAATGTGTCAGAGGAAGATACAACCAAGGATTTATGGGATAAGTTGGGGAAGTATCAGTCTAAGTCCCTAGTAAATAAATTATTCCTGAGAAATAAGTCATATAATCTAAAGATGAGAGATGGAAACTCGGTGGCAGAGCATTTGAACGCTTTCAATACTGTGGTAATTCAGTTAGTATCTGTTGATATTAAAATTTCAGATGAAGATAAGTGTATCATTTTATTGTTTTCTTTACCATACTCGTGGTATAGTTTGGTTGTGGTCATAGGTAGTAATACAACTGCCTTGAATTTTGATGAAGTACTCTCATCCTTGTTGTTGGAGGAGATGAGACGGAAGAATATGGAAGGACATAACACAAATGCATTATTTGCAAGAGGACGCTTCAAGGAAAGAAATAAATCTAAGTTCTCAAGTGGGAGATCTAAGTCTAAGGGTAGATCTAAATCTTCCGGAAAGTTTGTAAAGGTATGTTGGAGATGTCGAAAATAAGGGCACTACAAGAAGCAGTGTAGATCCAAATTTGAGAAAAAGAAGGGATTTGAAGAATCTCCTTCTATAGAAGAAAATACCTCCAAGGAAGAAGGAGGGGATGTGTACTTGGCTTCTTCAAGCACACATGCATATCATGAGGCATGTTTGGTTGACTCAATTGCATCCTTTCATATGACTCCCCATATAGAGTGGTTCTATGAATATGAAAGGTATGATGGAGGTAATGTTTTCCTAGTTGATGACTCGACAACCATAATCATAGGTCGAGGAAAATTCAAGTTGTGGCTCATAGATGGAAGGATTATAACACTACCTRGTGTTMTGCACATCCCAGGATTGGCCAWAAATTTGATTTCTGTAAGAAAAATGGATGATGCAGGGGTAAAAACAATATTTGAAAAGGAAATCTRYAGGATGGTTCGAGGAGCAATGGTGTTGCTGAAGGGAGTTTGATTTGGAACTCTGTATAAGCTGCAAGGAAGCACTATTAGTGATGGGTGTAATAGTTCCATTGTTCCTGATATTGGAGTTGAAGAAGAAAGAACTCCTGCATTCTCTGGAGAAAAGGTTATGCTGTGGCATCAAAGACTGGGGCATATCGGAGAGAAGGGTATTTGACTACTACACAGTAAAGGTATGGTTGAAGGTATCTCTAACTTCTCTTTGTATTTTGATTTTTATGAACATTGTGTATATGGGAAGCATAATCAGGTAAGATTCCCTTCTGGTGCAACGAGGGCATAAGGAATTTTACAGCTAGTTCACAATGATGTTTTTGGACCCGTGTCGGTCCAATCATTGGGAAAATCTGTGTACTATGTCTTATTTATAGATGACTTCTCGAGGAATACTTGGATATATTTCCTCAGGAAGAAATCTGAAGTATTTGACAGGTTTAAAGAGTTTAAGGCTCTTGTTGATAATCAAATAGAGAAAAAAAATTAAGGTGTTGAGGACAGACAATGGAGGATAGTTCTGAGGGAATGAATTTGAAGAATTCTGTAAGAAGTGCGGTATAGAAAGACATAAGACTACTCCATATACACCTCAGCGTAATGGTGTTGCAAAAAGGATGAACAAGACGCTGATGGAAAAAGAAAGGTGCATGCTCAGTGGTGCAAGGTTAGGGAAATAATTCTGGGTAGAGACAGTGGGTACTGCATGTTACCTAGTCAACAAATCACCCTCATCAACACTGGATGACAAGAATCTACAAGAAGTATGGACTAGTAAGAAACCTTCTCTCACACATCTCAAGGTATTTGGCTGTGATGCATATGTTCATGTTTGTTGGCACAGGGGCAGACCCAAGGTTCAATGCTTCAACAACGCACGAACAAAACCCTAACTACCGACACTTTCGGAAACACTTGCGAAGCAGATGAAGTCTCACCCGAGGTAGAGGCAAGAGTGGTTGCAGGACTCCAGTGTCTGCAACCTTAGCTGAGACACAAATCTATGATTACAACACCTTAATAGAGCACTTAGCATTTGTCATTCATTAATATTTAGCCTTTGTCTACAACGTTGATAAACCCTAACTACAACGCAGCACAGTATTCAACAAGATTGAACACATTTAAGCACCAAGAACATCAAAATAGATAATATCTGGTACTTATTTACATCACCAAGCACTAAGCTATCATATCAGATACATTTAAACATACATTACAACACTAAGCATAAATCATATGAACAATAAAACAACCACAATGCACAAAGCAACCACAACACATGATATACGTGGTTCACCCCTAGCTTGGGGCTATGTCCACCAAATATTCTACTTCTTTATTGTCTTCTGTCAATCATCAACATGCACAGAGCGTCAAAAGCCTACTCCGTAGAGGACAGGAGATCTGCACGCACCTCACCAGATCCTCCTTCCTTGGGCTAGGTCGCATAACAAATCCTTCTTAAAGTCTGCACATAGGCTTCTTACAATCACTTGCACTTATCTTCTGCAAGTGTTCAACACAGCATGCACAAAGCATTCATACTATCCGTGCTTAGCTTACTTGCTTACCAGCTTACCGACCTCCTCCTACTTCGCCTAGATATCTATTTATACATTACAAAAGAGGCCTAAGCATGGGTAAACCCATGGGCCGACATCCCCATACCCGTTACATAAGCCCAAAGCCCAAAAAGCCCCAAACAAGGGGCCGAGATCCCGTGATCTCCACTTCGACTTGCGCTCCACCTTTGACAACCTATTGAAGTCCCAAAATAGATCAAACCTGACCAAGGATCTCCAAAACTTGGTCAAGGGCCAACAATCTTCCAACACTCACCTGTGACTCGTCCCGGGTCACTCTGCTCTGGGTAATTCTGCCTCAAAGGCCTCTAGCTTGGCTCGGGCTGCTTCGCCAAGGCCTCCTACTCGATGAACTCTTGAATAACTGCCTCGTTCACAGGTCCCTCTAAGCACTGTTCTACTAAAGTGACTACTTGTTCCAAATCTGCTCCTCGGCCTTCAATCTCCTCAAACAGTTGGAAAGCTTTGTCCTAAACTGGCTGGAGCTTTTGAGTTATTTCCATGAATCTACTTTGTATGGTATGGACCTGTTGCTGAGAAGTGTGCTTCTCCTGGGACCTTTTCATTCTCTCAATTATTGACATGATCTTCAATTGCTAAGCTGTTTACATCCCAAAGCTAATGCTCTGATCCTCTCAACCGCGCTCCAGGCAGTGGCTTCTCTTTGGTCTTGCACGTCCTGCGGGGTGCTTTACACTGTTTGTAGCTCTAGATATGCTATTCTCTATTGAAGCTGCTGGATGGCTTCAACAAGATGTGCTACTTGACTCTCCATTGGGTCTTCCTCCTTTTTCTCTAAGCCCATCACAGAGCGAAGTGTTCTGCTGACTGCTTCTTTTACACCAACTTGCTCCACGAGCAACTGTTCTTTCTCATGTTGGATCTGCGCTTTCTCCTCTTTGAACTTTGCTTGGAGGGTGTCCTTGTCCTGCTGTGCAACTCGACATTGCTCTATCACTTCCTCTTGTGCTTGCTTCAGGGACATTGTGGCTTTTTCTGTTTCTTCCTGTGCACGACGAAGGCGAGGTTTGGTCGCATCGGCTAGTCTACTGAGTTGGGTAGGATCATCTCCCAACTCTGGTTCTTCTGATGCCGGGGGTGCAGTGGACACTACGCGGCTAGAGTGAAGGGCCTGCTGTACCCCTCTTAGTTTTGTATCAATTCTTTCATACATGGTCTCTTGCTTAGCTTCATTTCTCTGCACAATATCTTCTGAGGTGTCTGATATAGCTGCAATGATGAAGTCGAAGTCATCGAATGTGAGCACAGTCTTCAGCTTGGTCTTACTAGCTCTGGATTTATTCTGCGATGTAGGTTTCATGGGGGAAACCTTTCTTTTCTTAGATGGATCAACCTCATCAACGAGATCCCTAGGCAGTGTTACTTCACCTTGCTTCTGCTTATCTTCTTCCCCATCATTCTCTTCTTTGTCTACTTCATCATAACCCCCTCCTCCAGGTGATTCTGAAGCAGTTTCTTCTGATGCGCTGCTCAACTTCTGTACCTCGTCTGTCTTCTTCCTGAACCTGAACCTGTGCAGAGTGTTCGACATCATACGAGGGACAACCTCAATATCCCTCTTTAACTATAGGTAGTAGGTGTGGAACACCGCGTTTGAATGCCACTTTTTTCCCATATCGCTTGAATACCAGATCGAGGTGAACTTAGCGGCTAAGGGTTGAGATGGCTCTATTTCAGGGAAGGTCGCACCTTCCTACATCTCCCAAGCAATAGACCTGATCATGAGCTTTAAAAAAGTCTTGGTCTAACTAGTTAACTAAGTACTTTGCCTAGTTCATTTGTAACCCCTCCATGCATTTCCTTGCGAGGTCAACAACAAACCCTGTGACCTGCGTGGGTCTGTTCTTCCGGACTAGCTTACCGACAATCAACTGGAAAGCAAGGCACACTGCGCCATTGTGGATAGAGGCGACCTTGTAGCCTCACTTCCCCTTCTCCACATCGCCATATGTATCTTTAATCTTCTATGCCAGGGTGTAGTCTGTAGCCTTCCCTGGGTAAAAGTCTTGCGGGTCTAGTCCCTGCATGCTTAATCTGGTGATCCGATGGATCGACGCCGAATCGACAATGATGCGTCTGTCTAGCCATAGATAACCACCATGGAAGCTCAACAACAGGAGATTAACGCATGCGTTAACCTCCTCGTGCCTTCCAAAATGGGGTATTTTCATCATGTTCAGAATAGTGGACTGCACGAGGTCCATAGTCCATGGTTGGGGGATTATCCTCGACTTCTTCCCCTTCGTCCTAGTCAAATACCTGTGAGGGGTGAGCATGCTGAAGTTCTTGCAATATCCTATGATAAAGTCATTGATCTTTAATGTCATGGTCTTATCCAGCTATGGTTTAACTGTGCATATCCCCTTTGGAAGGTACACAGTAACCAAGGTGTAGTCAAAGTCCCTGGGGACATTGTCATGATTCATTGCGCCGGCCAGAGGTGGGATGTAATTAGGTAGGATGGATGGCATTAACTTCATGTTCGCCAAGTCATCTCGATGCTTGGTTCTTTTCTCGGACGTAGCTCAGGATGGTCAGGATCCACGAGCAGTCAACGAGGAGGCTTGCACTCCTCTCGTCGATGAAGCTTGAATTCCGACGGACATCACCTTCTCATCCATAAGGTCGATTAGCACTTCTTTGAAAAACTTTTCTATGACCCTGAGTTCGTTTGACATGCACGCTCGAGATCAGATAACTCAGGTCGATGAACAAATTCTCAATGCAATAGCACAGGTAGCGAAGTCTCAGTAAACACAACACAATAACAATGAGTTCTCTTGTTGGCTCAGATACAATTCGTGAAAGTGTTATTGGTGCAACAATCATTGGAATAAGTAGACAACAATGTAACAGGTCCCTCCAATGGACAAGAGGCCTTCACCAATGCAATTCTGTTCGTTACGACGCAGTCCCAACAGTCCGATGGTGAGCTTTCTGATCATAACTGCTGTTCTAACCATTCGGGAATGTCAATCTAATGGTTATAATGGCTCCAATGGTCATATCGCTCCGCCATGGCAAAGTGCCAACCTGAGATGCTCTGATATTCTGATGAAGTTCAAATTCTGGAGACCTTCCTTCTGTGAAGTCTTCTCTGGAACTTCCTGTAATTTCTCCAACTTTGTTTTCTTCTTGCTGAGCTTTCTAGCCTTCTTCCCTGTGATCTGCGTCTCGATATTCCTCTTTCCATTCTGATTCTTATCTCCTCTTGGCATAGTAACTTCGCGCTGTTGATGGTCTTTCCTAGGGTTCAATGCCAATACTTCTTCTCTGTCTGGGGTAGGTGCTCTATTCTCCTGTATAGACAGGCGTTTCAAATATTCTTGTGTTATTTCAACTTTGACATCCAAATTTCTGGTCCTCAGTAGCTTCGACTGGTTTTCTTGTTCTTCCAGTAAGTGTGTTATTCTCTTAGCCATAAAATCTCTTAGTTCTTGCTTTTTTTGTTCTAGAGCTTCCTCTTCTTTTCTTCGGGTCTGATCTTTCTCAATCCAGGTTTTTTCTAGTAGTATAGCAAATGGGGCATTGTTCTCAATAAATTCAACAACCTCAAATTCTTCCTCTGTCGAATTTCCATGAGCACTCATAGAGGGCTAGGTAAGTCTTCCACATAGGGTTATCAACTTTCCTCTAAATAATCCTATTCCTCCCAATGAAGGAATCATAGCAGGCTTTCCTAAAATTTCCCAAGTTGTTTCTGTCACAATATTCACCTATGTTTCTTGGCCTTCCTCAGGGTTTTCTTGTCTCATATTCATTCTTTCAACCTTAGCAATCATTCTAGGGCAATCCAGAACTTCATGGTCCATAGCTTTACAAAAAAGACAACTAGGTATACTACCAGGGCATTCCTTAGCAATATGTCCCGGTCTTTTGCAACTGTAACAAAGAGTTAATCATCTCTTTCTCTTAAATGATCCTCAACCTTTCTTGTACTGCGCATTAGGATCATAGTGGCTAACCTGCAAAAAATTCTTCCTAGGATCCCGCATCCATTTGTTAGCCCAAACATTCTTTCTATGCATAGGAATAACATATCTTTCATTATTTCTATCAGATCTACTCATATCAAACCCTCTTTCTTCTAGTTGAGCCCTAGTTTTCAGACTAATACAAAATTTATCAAATATACCTAGATCCATACTCTTGAAACCAAAATTTTCACTTATCTTACCTTTATTAAAGCACAAAGCCTCAAGATCTTACCTCTTTTCTTCAGATCTGATTCCTTTCTTAGCACAGATCTTCGCAAGTCAAGTAGAGTATTATGTACTAAAGCAATAGATCTACACACAGATCTTTCTTTCTTTTCCTCAGTTCCCAACAATCACAGTTTCAGGTCCCGGCAACGGAACCATTTGTTGGCACAGGGGCAGATCCAAGGTTCAATGCTTCAACAACGCACCAACAAAACCCTGACTACCGACCCTTTCGACAACACCTATGAAGTAGATGAAGTCTCACCTGAGGTAGAGGCAGGGGTGGTTGCAGGAATCTAGTGTCTGCAACCTTAGCTGGGACACAGATCTGTGATTACAACACCTTAACATAGCACTTAATAGTTTTCATTCATTAATATTTAGCCTTTGTCTACAACGCAGATAAACCATAACTACAACGCAACACAATATTCAACAATATCCAACACATTCAAGCACTAAGCACATCAAAATAGATCAGACCTAGTACTTATTTACATCACCAAGCACTAAGCTATCATATCAGATACATCTAAACATACATTACTACACTAAGCATAAATCATATGAACAATAAAACAACCATAATGCACAAAGAAACCACAACACAGGATATACATAGTTCATCCCCAACCTGGGGCTACGTCCACCAACTCTTCTTCGTATTTATTGTCTTCTGTTAATCATCTACATGCACAGAGCATCAAAACCCTACTCCATAGAGGACAAGAGATCTACGCGCAACTCGCCAGATCCTCCTTCCCTGGGCTAAGTCATAGCACAAAGCCTTCTTACAGTCTGCACATAAGCTTCTTACAATCACTTGCACTCAACTTCTCAAAGTGTTCAACACAACATGCACAAAGCATTCATACTATCCACACTTGGCTTACTTGCTTACTGACCTCTTCCTACTTTGCCTAGATATCTATTTATACATTACAAAAGAGGCCTAAGCATGGGTAAACCCATGGGCCAACATCCCCATACCCATTACATAAGCCTAAACCCCAAAAATCCCTAAACAAGGGGCCGAGATCCCACGATCTCTGCTTTGACTTGTGCTCCACCTTTGACAGCCTTTCGAAGTCCCAAAATAGGTCAAACCTAACGAAGGATATCCAAAACTTGGTCAAGGGCCAACAATGTTCCAAAGGGAAACATGAGTAAGCTAGATAAGAAAGATGAAAAGTGTATCTTTATTGGATATAAGGCTGGTCTCAAAGATTATAATCTTTGGAACCCAGAAACTAAGAAGGTAGTGTATAGTCGAGATGTAGTATTGAGAGAAATGAAGGATGTTGTTAAACAGGAAGTCCTACCAAGTAGGGAAGAGCCAGAAAAAATAGAGTTTGATTTAAAGGATGATGAATCAAACTCTACAGAAGAGCAGGAATAAGAAGAAGAAGATCCTCATACTCCAATATTGAGGAGATTGATATGAGAACGAAGGCTACCGGAAAGGTATACTTCATCTGATTTCCGTTCAAATTTTTCTTTGTCTATTACTGATGATGATCCTAGAACTGTTAGGGAGGAAGTGGATTCAGAGGATGGAAATCTCTGGAAAAAGGCCTTGGATGAAGAAATGGCAGCCTTGGATAAGAATGAGGCTTGGGATCTAGTGGAGTTGCCGACTGGAAGAAATCCCATTGGCAACAAATGGGTATTTAGAAAGAATCTAAATGCAGAAGGAAAAGTGGAGAAATACAAAGCTCGGTTAGTAGCAAAGGGTTATTCCCAGGTTGAGGGAATTGATTTTGGTGAGATTTTTT
>JASDQU010014260.1:137273-156462 GCA_032191745.1 Picea mariana | reverse complement strand
AATCATAATGGTATGATAATGAGGTTTCTCTTTTTAGCATGGGTGAAATGATGGGGACCATAATTTTCTAAGATGGGAGGAATGATCCAAATTTTAGGGGGTTTATGGTCTAAATTCATATGCAAAAGTCATAAATCTATAAATTTAATAGATTTCCCATGTGGATCAAGGAGATGTCAACCTCCTCATTAATTAATTGGGCTAACAGGTTTCTCATATGGGTAAAAGAGAGTCCCATCTCTCCATTATTGTATTGGGTTTTATTTTTCACTACTTAGTTAGTTGGGTAGTTAGATCTATTATTATAATAATAGAGACTCATTTAATGAGATCTTCCCATTATTGTATCCAATTTTATTTTCCATCACTTAGTTAGTTGGGTAGTTCGATCTATTATACTAATAATAGAGACTCATTTAATGAGCTCTTTTTTATTTTGTCCAATGGATGATTTTGTAATGCTATATAAAGGCCTAGAAAGCCTTCTAATAATATCAAGTTACTCATTTTGGTTTCTCTCATATTTTCTATTATTCATTGTGAGATTAATTAGCTCAAAGTGATTTACTAGTAATTAGTTTTAGAGGTGAGGCTCCTCTTTGAGACTCACCTCCAAAGTACTTCATTTACATGTTTTTTTTTGTTCATGCTTATTTTCATGCAATATTTTCACGTCTAAGCTCCTCCTCTCTCGACATTCAAGCCATCCATCTATCATCCCTCAAGATATGGATCATGCAGTGTGGTCCATTTCATATACTGGTCATCATAGCTTCCAACAGTGTAGTATTGTTCCTTAATAACATCCATAAAAGAATCCCAAGTGGGTGCGATCGAAAATATTGTAGATTCCTCAGTCCTTTTGCTCACATCAAGTTTCCCACTAATCCTTGACATGGGGGACAACCTTAACGAGAGCAAAGGTAATATTTTCTCTATTGGAAAAATTATGGACCAAAAATACCCTTTTAGCAGATTCAACCATTTATATACAACATCCACATATATCTAGCCTTCAAATAAGGGGATATCAAAATTTACTTGTACCTTGAAGGGGGCGGTGCCTCCCAAGTGGTCGCTTGTTGAAGATGCGTCACCTTTTGGCAGTCGTTGAAGGATCTGTGAAAATTTATCCATCATTTTGTTCCTTTGTTGCATGAGGGCTTCCTCGAGCAACAATTTAAAAGGATCTCCTACTCCATTATCTCTCTTTTCTTCCACCATGGGAGGCCTTCGTGATTGGTGGGGACGGTATTGCAAGTTCTCAACTACTGCGAGTCTCAACTCCTTGTACCTTGACCTCATTGGGGACATGCAACAAAAAACAAATAAAGAGTAGACCGCTATGATACCACTGATCCAGATTTATAAATGAAATACATATGTATAGCAAAGAAACACACATAGATACAATAAAACTTGACTTATATTAATAAAAGGAAACTGCTGAAGTTGTAAAAATGCAGACTAAGACAAACTTGTTGGCTATGTGTTATATTCTTTGCACGAGAAGTAGTGTCTGTGTTGCGCCGGGTGTGCTGGGGGGTTTGAGGGGGTGTGTAGGGGCAATGCCCCAGAGAAAATATTTTCTACCTCGGGAAACATGTCACATATTTAGTAGGTTTTTCGACACATGGTTTATTTGCCAATGGTTTTCTATTTCCGGTTAAGGAATTAGGGTTGTTGACTAATCCATGTCATTGGGTTAGGGTTTTGGATGTCATTGGATCCTATATGTATATTGTATTGTAAACAATGTAATACTATGAATGAATATAGAATATGTTGGTTTTCCTGGTTTGGGTTTCCAGGGGAAAAATAACTGTGTAATGTTTGTATTTTCCATTGTATCTTTTCTGTTCTTTTACTGAAAATATTTTTGCAGTAAATATTGTACAAGGTTCAAATCTACATTTTGTATCAGAGCTTTGTTGGATTCAAGGGGACACATTTTTGGTCAAGGGTTTGGCTCGGGACTGTGATAAGCCTTGTTACAGTGGGAGATTTGTGGTATTGATTTTTCAAGTGAAAAGAAATGGAAAGAAATTCAAAGATGGAGATCAAGAAGTTTAATGGGAAAATTTTTGAGTTGTGGAAGCTCAATATGGAATATCTATTGGTGGAGAGAGATCAGTGGATCACGGTATATCCAGGTACTGCACCTACATGAACTTCAACAGATGACTGGAAAAAGTTGGATTGGAAGGCAAAGAGCACAATCTGACTGTGTCTCTCAGATTCAGTATTACCGAATGTGTCAGAGGAAGCTACATACAAGGATTTATGGGATAAGTTGGGAAAGTTGTATCAGTCTAAGTCCCTAGTAAATAAACTATTTCTGAGAAAGAAGCTATATAACTCGAGGATGAGAGATGGAGACTCGATGGCAGAGAATTTGAATGCCTTCAATACTGTGGTAAGTTAGTTAGTATTTGTTGAGATTAAAATTTCAGATGAAGAAAAAGGAAACAATTTACTGTGTTCTTTACCAGACTCGTGGGATAGTCTGGTTGTGGCCATACAACTTCCTTGAAGTTTGATGAAGTGGTCTCATCCTTGTTGTCGAAGGAGATGAGATGGAAGAATATGGAAGGATATAGAACATACACATTATTTGCAAGAGGACATTCCTAGGAAAGAAATGGATCTAAGTTCTCAAGTGGGATATCTAAGTCTAAGGGTAGATATAAATCTCCCAAAATTTTTGTAAAGGTATGTTGGAGATGTGGAAAAGAAGGGCACTACGAGAAGCAGTGTATATCTAGAGTTGAGAAAAAGAAGGGATTTGAAGAATCTCCTTCTATAGAAGAAAAGACCTCCAAGGAAGAAGGATGGGATGTGTACTTGGCTTCTCCAAGTACACATGCAGATCATGAGGCATGGTTGGTTGACTCTGGTGCATTCTTTCATATGACTCCCCATAGGGAGTGGTTCTGCAAAGATGAAATGTATGATGGAGGTAATGTTTTTTTAGGTGATGATTCGACAACCAAAATCATAGGATGAGGAAAATTCAAGTTGAGGATCATAGATGGAAGGATTATAACACTACCTAGTGTTCTACACATCCCAGGTTTGGCTAGAAATTTGATTTCTATAAGAAAAATGGACGATGTAGGGGTAAAAACAATATTTGAAAAGGAAACTTGTAGGATGGTTCAAGGAGAAATGGTGTTGTTGAAGGGAGTTTAGTTTGGAACTCTGTATAAGCTGCAAGGAAGCACTATTAGTGATGGGTGAAATAGTTCCAGTGTTCATGATATTGGAGTTGAAGAAGAAAGAACTCCTACAGTCTCTAGAGAAAAGGTTATGTTGTGGCATCAAATATTGGGGCATATTAGAGAAAAGGGTATTCCACTACTACACAGTAAAGGTATGGTTGAAGGTATGTCTAACTACTCTCTGGATTTTGATTTATGTGAACATTGTCTATATGGGAAGCAGAATCAGGAAAGATTCCCCTCTGGTGCAACGATGACAGAAGGAATTTTACAGCTAGTTCACAATGATGTTTTTGGACTTGTGTCGGTCCCATCATTGGGAAAATCTGTGTACTATGTCTCATTTATAGATGAATTCTCGAGGAATACTTGGATACATTTCCTTAGGAAGAAATCTGAAGTCTTTGACAGGTTTAAAGAGTTTAAGGCTCTTGTTGAGAATCAAACAAAGAAAAGAATTTTGGGTACAGGTAGTGGGTAATGCATGTTACTTGGTCAACAAATCACCCTCATCAGTGCTGGATGACAAGACTCCACAAGAGGTATGGACTGGTAAGAAACCTTCTCTCACACATCTCAAGTTATTTGGCTATGATGCATATGTTCATGTTCCAAAGGAAAACAAGAGTAAGCTAGATAAGAAGGATGAAAAATGTATCTTTATTGGATATAAAGATGGTCTCAAAGGTTATAAGCTTTGGAACCCATAAACTAAGAAGGTAGTGTATATCCAAGATGTGGTATTTAGAGAAATGAAGGATGCTATTAATCAGGAATTCCTACCAAGAAAGGAAGAACCATAAAAAATAGAGTTTGATTTAAAGGATGATGAGTCGGATTCTACAGAAGAACATGAATCAAAAGAAGGATATCCTCATAATCTAGTATTGAGGAGATCGGTTCGAGAAAGAAGGCTACCAGAAAGGTATACTCCAACTGATTTCCGTTCAATTTTTTATTTGTCTATTACCGATGATGATCCTAGAACTGTCAGGGAGGCAGTGGATTTAGAGGATGAAAATCTCTGCAAAAGGGTCATGGACGAAGAAATGGAATATTTGGATAAGAATGAGGCTTGGTATATAGTGGAGTTTCTGACTGGAAGAAATCCCATTGGCATCAAATGGGTATTTAAAAAGAAGCTGAATGAAGAAGGAAAAGTGGAGAAATACAAAGCTCGGTTAGTAGCAAAGGGTTATTCCCAGGTTGAGGGAATTGATTTTGGTGAGATTTTTTCTCCTATTTCCAATTTAACCTCTATAATATTTATGTTATCTATTGTTGCTTCATTTGATTTTTAAGTAGAACAAATGGATGTGAAGACAACATTCCTACACGGGGATCTGGAAGAAGAAATATATATGAAGCAACCAAAATGTTATGTTGTGAAGGGAAAGAAGGAGCTGGTATGCAAGTTGAAAAAGTCCATGTATGGTTTAAAACAATCACCGAGGATGTGGTATCAAAAATTTGATACTTATATGTTGGGACTTGGCTTCACAGGAAGTAAAGAGGATCACTGTGTGTATTTTAAATTAATTGGTGATCATTTGATTTATTTGGTCTTATATGTGGATGACCTGTTGCTGATAGGAAACAACAAGGAGATTATCCAGGATGTGAAAACTCAATTGTCCTCTAAATTTGACATGAAGGATCTCGGTGCTTCAAATTTCTTTTTGGGCATGAAAATTAAACGAGACCGGAAAAAGAGGAAAGTATGGTTAAATCAAGGAAAATATGTCGATACAATATTGCATAGGTTTAATATGCAGGAATGTAAACCAGTCAAAATTCCTATTCATGTTGGGGTAAAGTTATTTGTGGATCAATGTCCCAAGACACAGGAATAGGAGGAGGACATGTCTCATGTTCCATATGCGAGTGAAGTTGGAAGTTTGATGTATGAAATGGTTTTTACTAGACCAAACATTGCACATGCAGTGGGAGTTTTGAGAAGGTATATGTCAAAACGAGAGAATGAGCATTGGACAACAATAAAAATGGTTTTCAGGTATTTGCATGGAACTGCTAGCTATGGATTTTGCTACAAAGAAGACCAGGATTGGATAGAGTGGTGGGTATACATGGCTTTGTGGATGCAGACTGAGCTGAAGATATGGATTGTAGGAGATCTACAAGTGGGTATGTGTTTAACCTGTTTGGAGGAGCAATAAGTTGGATGAGCAAAATATAGGTTGTAGTGGCACTTTCAACTACAGAAGCTGAATACATGGCAGTCACTCATGCAATTAAGGAAGCAATATGGTTACAAATATTGTGTTTAGGTATTAGGTTGGTACAACAAGATGTAAGGATAGATTGTGACAATCAGAGTGTGATTTTTTTGAGAAAGAACCCGACTTATCATTCAAATACAAATCATATTGACATTCAATATCACTTTGTGAGAGACATGATTGAAGAAAAGAAAGTATTGCCGATAAAGTTGGACACTTTGAAGAATGTTGCAAATTCATTAACAAAATTTTTTCTTCCTTGGGAACTGTGTCACATATTTAGGTGGTTTTTTGGCACATGGTTTCTTTGCTGATGATTTTCTATTTTCAGTTAAGGAATTAGGGTTGTTGACTAATCCAATTCATTGGTTTAGGGTTTTGGATGTCATTGGCTCCTACATGTATATTGTATTATAAACAATGTAACACTATGAATGAATATATAATATGTTAGTTTCCCTGGTTTGGGTTTCTAGGGGAAAAATATCTGTGTAATGTTTGTATTTGCCATTGTATCTTTTCTGTTCTTTTATTGAAAATTGTTTTGCAGTAAATATTGTACAAGGTTAAAATCTACAAAACTTACTCGAATGGTGGAATATTATCTCTGAGAAGAGATGTGAAATCTATGCTCATTCGCAAGAAGATGAGTACAATGAGGCTCCAAAGGACCTTTTAACATAAACCATAAATGAGAAAACCCTAAACGTCCAAAAGCCTAACCCAGGGAGATGAAACACCAAAATCTTTGTGGGCCCTGATGGGAGTAGTTGATATGTCGAATTCACGAGGGCATAAATTTTACATACAATCTCTGTTTGGGGCACTCGATACACCATTGGAAATGTATATCTGAGGAATACATATTTCATTTGTCCTAGAATCTTTCATCAGCTCTGTACTAGGTGATGTCGAGCCCAACAAACGTCGTTTATGGCCTCAAAATGGCCCTAGAAGTTTGGGACCTGAAAAACTGTAAAAAAAATGACAAAATGGAAACTGTTCTTTGACCCAGTGGAATAGGTGGGTGGCCATCAATATCCACCTGGATTAGTCCTCTTCCCTTAGGAATCAATGGTCTACATTTTGTTGAGAACCCCCATCATATGGGGAAACTTCTACTCAACTTGTCCCTGGGTGAGCCACTTGCCTTGGTGCAGGAGGTGCCATGCTCTGAAAACATGATAAAGCTAAATCCTATGTTGGTGAGTGCTCTTAATCTGAGTGTCCTTGATCTAATGAATGGATGCTTGTTCCATGCAGTCAGGGTTGATCTCTGTTAGTTTCAACTTCATTGCGATCTACGATGTTTCCAATAATGGTGGGAAGTGTGGTTGAAGGAGGTCCACATTGAACATTGGGTGTAGGCTAAGGAAGGGGGGAATACTTAGCTAAAAATAATTTTCACACACAGCCTTGGTGATGGTGTAAGGTCCATAGTGAAGTGGATGAAGCTTTCTATGGGGTCTTGTAAGTTGTTCTTTCTGCAAATGCAACCAGACCTTGTCTCCCACCTAAAACTTGTCCGACACCCGATGTTGATCATGGCGTTGTTTGTACTTAGCATTGGATTTCTCTAAGACATCATGGACTTGTTTTCAGATGTGTTGAATCCATTAAATAAAATTGGTGCCTTTGTTAGCCTCAGAGTGAGCATGGGATGATTCCTCCTGTGTGGATGAAAGGGGTAGTACAACATCAATGGGACCCAATGGTTAAAATCTGAAGCCCACCTGAAAGGGACTATGGTCAGTCGAGCTATGAAGGGATATTTTTTACTCATGTTGAACATAGGGGAGACTCTCATTCCATGTGCATGGATGTTTGGAGTTGTACATGCGCAAGATACACATGATTATTTTGTTGACAACCTCTGTCTGGCCATCAGTTTGAGGGTGGAAAGCGATGGATTTGGTGAGATTGGTGTCCAACAATGACCAGAGGCTAGACCAAAATGTGCTTAGGAACCTAATATCCCAATATGATTTGATGGCTTGTGGGATCCCAAAGTGTACCCACACCCGTTTGAAGAAGATCTTGTTAGTGGCCTCCAGTTTGATATTCTTCTTACAGGCTGTTAGGATGGCCATCTTAGAAAACCGATCAACCACCACAAAAATACAGTCATTTTTCTGCTTGGTTGAAGGAAGGCCCAAGATGTATTCCATCAATATGGATTCCCATGGCCTGTGGGAAGTAGGAAGAGGGGTGTACAAGCCTTGCTTCCATTGTAGTTCTTTCATTGTCAGTAGGACTGTACAATATAATACATTTGTTTATCATATGTGGGGTACTTACATATGACATATGATATGCCACTAGATGACTGTGTTGAGTGATATATGTGCTCACAACATAGTCTGAGGCAACAATATCAATCTCAAAAGGTTGTTGCAGATCAAGTAAACTGGAGCTAAGCACAAGCGATTTTTCATATGATCGAACACTTGTTGTTTTGACTTCCCCCATACAAAATTTGCCTTGCCACCACCCTTGGTCATTTGGTTGAGGGCCCATGCAATATGGGATAATCCCAACACAAACCTATGATAGAAGTTGGAAATTCCTAAGAAAATTCGAAGCTCGGTTAGTTTGGTCTAGGCTGGCTAGTCATGAATGACTTGGATCTTCATTGGATCCACATGCACACCATGACATCAACAATGTAGCCTAGGTATTGGACCTTGTTCATGTCGAAGGAGAATTTTTCCAAGTCGACATATAGATTATGTTGTTGTAGAGTGTGAAGGACATGCTTAATATGTGGCAAGTGTTCTGTCCAATTCTTGTTGAAGACGAGGATATCATCCAAATATACCACCACAAAAGAATTGGTGAAAGGCCACAATATATTGTCCATCAATATCATGAAAGTTGTTGGAGAATTTGTTAAACCAAAGGGAATGACTAGCCATTTGAAAATACCTTCTTTGGACTTAAATGAAATCTTCCATACATCAGTATGTTCTATTGGGACCTAGTGGTAGCCATACTTTAGGTCAATATTGTAGAAAAACTTGGCTCCCTTGAGTTGGTCAAGAAGGTCATCAATTCGAGGAATTGGGTACCAATTCCTGACCATGATTTTGTTTAGGGCCCTGTAATCAATGCAGAGTCACCGAGTCTTTCTTTTGCATGAGTAAAATTGGGCTCCCACAAGGTGAGGAGTCGGGTCGGATGTGCCCCTTTTGAAGGATCTCTGGGATATGTTGCTTTATTTCCACATTTTTCGATTAGAGAGCGAGGATAGATTGGCCCATTTGTTAGAGGTGCACCAGGGGTTAGATCGATTGAATGCTTGAACTAAAAGTGGAGCGATACTGCAATGGGTGAGGAGAAGATGTCTTTTTAGTCTCCCATGATCTTGTCCAAATAATTTTGCTGCGTGGAGAGACCCTGTGCAGAGGCCATGGACATGGTTGTGACCTTCTGTTCAATTTAAGAGTGAATCATGAAGAATAAAAATTTCATGGTCTGGGAAATGAACTTCTGCATTGCTTAGAAGAGATCAAAGAACTGGAAGTAGGCGAAGCTACCTCTTGTATCCTGTACAATTGTCTACCGAAAGCAATAATAACACTGCGAGGTCCAGACTCATATAAAACATGTCATTTCCACAAGTATGGTTGACCTAAAACAACATCACAAAATTCAATGGGGGAAATATCACACAATACCTCATCCTTGAAGGGATTGATGCCATAGGGTAGACAAATATTCACTGATGAAGAGATTGATTCCTTGGTGGAGTGATCCAGGTGGATATCGGTGGCCACCCACCTTTTCCAACTAGCTCAAAACAGTTTTCTGGCAATTTTGGTAATTTACTATTTTTAGCAGTTTTTAACTTTCGGGGCCATTTTGAGGGCCTAAATGAAGTTTTTTTGGGGATCAAGCTTCTCAATGTTAGCCAAAGGCTCTAATTGATCCCCCTAAATGAATCTTCTCGACGATACCTTTCCAATGAGTTATCGTATGCCTCAAACAAAGATCGTATGCCAAAGTTACGCCCCCGGAAAGTTGATACACCAAACTACCCAAAACGGGGTCCACAAAATTGTTGGCTTTTCATCTTCCGGGGTTAGGGTTTTGGAATTTCTTTATAATAAAAAGGCCTTTGGATTCTCATTGTAAAATCATCTTCTTGCGAATGCGAGTAGCCGTCACATCTCTTCTTAGAGATAATCTTCCACCATTCTAGCGAGTCTTTCACTCTGTATTTTTACAGTCTATGTACATTTATTTCATTAATATAAATCGTGTATTACTGTAGATCTGAGACTCTTGTTATATTTTCGATATATATCTGTTATATTGTTGTCTCTCTTGCAATATCTGTGAATATTTTTTTGTTATATCTCCGCTCTCATTTTGTGCTGAAAATAATCTGGATCAATGGTATCAGAGAAGGCAACTCTTGATCGTTTTTCAGTGCATGTCCCTGATGAGGTCCGAGTATAGAAAGTTGGGTCTCGAGCTTGTCTCTCTTGAAGACAATCGCTCTTGCACACCCAAGAAACCCTCCATGGTGGAAAAAAAAAAAAATGACGGAGCAAACGGTTCTATCAATCTGTTGCTTGAGCAAGCTCTCATGCGATAGAGGGGCGAAATGATGGAGAATTTTTCCCACATCCTTCAACGCCTGCTGATAGCAACATGCACATCTTCATCAAACAACCAATTTGGAAGCACCTCTCCTTTCAAGGTACAGGTTAATTTTGATATTCCCATATTTGAAGGTCAGATAGATGCGGATGCCCTAGACAAATGGTTAAATCTGTTAGAAGGTTATTTCTCTGTTCATAATTTTTTCGACAGGGAAAAAATCACCTTCACACTCCTTAAATCTCTCCTCCATGTACAACATTGGTGGGAAACTTACTGGGAGAAAATTTCCACAGAGGATTCTGGAATATATGGGGTCGAGCCCACTTGGGATTTGTTTGTGGATGCAGTAAAGGAACAATATTACCCCATTGGAAACTATGAGGACCAATACATGAGATGGACCACACTATGACAAGAGAGGGACCAAGTAGTTTCATAGTTCACCAATACCTTCCATACCTTGCACACCAAGCTGGGTATCAAATACTCTGAGCGACATTGTTACACATTATTTTGGTCACTCTGGCGATGTCTCTACAGTGATGTGTTTAGGCTCCCACAAGGACTTTTTGCCTGAGAAAAGTGACTGTTGTCTTCTTCCAAAAAGAATATTTTTAATATGAGTTTGCAGGCTGCCTATGTTATAGGGTGCGAAAATCCTTCATTCTCACAGGCAACCTATACTTGGGGTGTGAACTGTTCACAATTTGCTCTATAGGTAGGGTGCGAACCTGTTTCAAAGCTTGGAAAAGAGAAGAGGTTACGAAGGTTCTAGAAGGGAATCTTCTAGAAAATGAGTTGGCATCCTACTGACTTCTCAGATTTAGTGGGATCATCCTCATCCATTTAACCATCTCTCCTTCTCCTATATATTGAAATGTTTCTCATGGAAAAGGTTAAGCAAGATTGAATGAAGAATTAGTGAAAGAATTGTGTGAAGAACTCTGTTTGGATAGGAGCTTGAAGACTCTATTTGTCCATCAAGTTGCACTGGATCTTCTTCATGCAAATGTAGAGAAAGTGTGTGTGTTGGAACCAAGGGTCACTGAAAGGAAGCTTGCAACATCAAGGCGATCTGGTTGTATCTTCTACTTTCATTTCATATAATATAATGGCATGTCCCTTTCCCATAAAATCACTCTTATTTTATTGCATAACGCCTTGATCATATGCATAGGTTGACATTGAATATACTTTTCTATCTTCACTTTGGTTGGTTTGTGTTTTCTTGGACCTGATTTCAAAAGAATACTGGAGCAAAGTAGGAACAACAGAGACCTAAGGAAGCAATATAAAGGTATGTCTCTCATTCCTTCTCGATAGTAGATTCAATGACTGCAAATTAGAGAAAGAGTCATGTCATGTCCTATTTTGTTCTAGATCCAGGAGGGTCTAGGGATATCAGTTAGTGTCCGCACCTACTGATTTATCCAATAACAAAATTGGTGACTCCACTGGGGATTATTTGAGTCGGAGTCTCACGACTACCGAAACCAAGTATTTACATGTTGAAAAACTGGCCCTGGCCACCGTCCATGCTGTTCAATGTTTCCGACACTATATCCTTTTACGCAAGACTACTGTGATTTCCAACTACAACTCTATGCAACACATTCTTACATGCCAATTTCTAGGGGGAAAATAATCCAAATGGATCGTAATACTCCAGGAGTTTGACTTAGAATTCGAATGCACTAAGTCTAAGAAATATTTGGTGTTTGCTGAGTTGATATGCGACCTTCCTGCTCTGAGACGAAAAATGTAGCAGAGGATTCATTACCCGATGAATCCCTTTTTCTGATCAGTTCTGATGACCCTTGGTATGGAGATATCATCATATATCTCCAGACCCAGAATTTTCGGCCCAATTTGTCTAGCACTAACCGCCATCGAATACACTACCAAGCTCATCAGTATATTATCCTCAGTGACACTCTTTATCGTTGAGGGATTGACTTCATTTTTTGACGCTGCCTCACGTTTGATGAAGCTGAGAAAGCCTTGAACGAATGCCATTATGGAGCATGTGTTGGTCACATGTCTGGGTATGCTACTTCCCAGAAGATCATATGAGCGGGGTATTTTTGGCCTTCTTTATTCAACAATTGTATAATCGTTGTCCAAAAATGCCATGCTTGCCAAACCTACAAAAATAAAATATGATCACACCCTGCTCCTCTACACCCTGTGGTCTCCGTTGGTCCTTTTGCGAAATGGGGTATCGATTTCATGACATGTCACCCTCACTCGGTCGAGGGGCATGGATACATTATTGTAGCCGTAGATTATTTTATGAAATGGGCCGAGGCGATGCCAACATTCGACAATACTGGAAAGACTACAACATTATTCATATTCAATCACATCATTGCTTGGTTTGGTGTTCCTCAAGCTATTGTTACTGATCATGGTAGCCACTTTAGAAACTTCATGATGTCTTAACTCACAGAAAAGTTGGGTCTTCTCCAGGAAAACTCAACACCCTATTACCCACAAGCCAACGACCAAGTTGAGGCAATAAACAAAGTCCTCATTACCATACTTCGACGAATGATAGGGATTAACAAAACGAGTTGGCACACGATGTTGTTTTCAACATTGTGGGCTTACCGGACATCCGTTAATTCTTCTACTGGGTTTACACCGTTCCAGTTAGTCTATGGTCTAGAAGCCATCTTGCCGATTGAATGTGAGATACCTTCCCTAAAACTAGCCGTCAAATTTATTTCAAACACTTCTGTCAAAGAAGAGCATCTGTTGTATCTCATGCAATTAGACGAAACCCGTCGCGATGCCACCCTAGTTATATAAGTCCAGAAGAAATGCGTCAAATCCCAATACAACAAACATGTCAAGCCACGCGTTTTCTCCGAAGGTGATCTGGTTCTCCTTTACGAATAAGATCGGGATATGCTAGGAGATGAAAAATTCGAAGCTATGTGGCAAGGTCCTTATATCGTCAGACAAGTTTTGGAGAAAGGAGCTTACAAGTTGGTGGACTACGATGGTATCCCTTTGAGTGAACCCATAAATGGGTTGTACTTAAAGAAGTACTATGCTTAAGATCACCTGTGCATGAGTGCTTGCATTTTATTGTATCATACTTTTTGTGTGTTACTTTAGTATACTTTTTTGTTATTTGGTCTCTGCCCTCGACCTCTTATGTTGCGTTGTGCTTGGTTTCCAGATGTTAGAGTCTTCGCTACCCCACATTGGCTTCGTCGATGGCGCTAGTCGTAGTAATTAGAACCTTGCTTCTGCTGCATGGGTAATCTACGCACCTACAAATGAACTTATCAGTCTACGAGGTGTGTGCCTCGGTCGTGCGACCAATAATATCATAGAATATAGCACCGTCATTGAATTATTGATTGATGTTATTTTGCTCGATATCCGCTGTCTGGTTATACGAATCGATTCACAGCTAGTAGTACTATAGTTAAGTAATGTCTATGCTATTTGAAGTCCTACTTTATTACGGGTATATTTATGAATTCACCTCTTGGAACGTTATTTTGATTATATCAAATATCAACACATTCCTAGATGTCTAAATACATTCACTGATGCTTTAGCTAACTATGTGTTAGACAGACATTTGAGACATTTATAAACCAATCACACATCACATGTATTATACAACACAAAATAAGCTGGTAGAATCTGTATATATGTATATAATGATCAAAAGTTTTTACAAAAAGTTTCTGTCCAAAGATCAAAATCTCAAAATATGAAGCCCATAGCTTCTACAAAATAACATCACGGATGATGCTCACGATAACACACAACTGCTCGGGCTACCCTACGGAGAAGTCGACTGAGAGACTAGGACACGCCCACAGTATGGCACTGATAACGTCTCAGGATCTCCCCAATAATGATGTCTAGGAAATCCACAGTCAACCCCTCTAAGTTCTGTTCCATTGCCTCGTAGTCCTCGACATCCTATCTTGCCACTGGAGCCACTTCGCCTTGCCTCTGAATGGGAGACGTTCCTGGAGGTCAATACGGCCCCACATCTGTGTCATCAAAATAAATTTTTTGATTAAGTCCTTGGATAAACATAACATTTTTTTATATAATAAAATTTGGAAAAACATTTAAAAAGAATAAAACTTGTACTTCTCACCTAAGTCACCCCATTGACCATCCTCAAGCAGGACCAAATCCGGATCTCCTCGAAAATCTAAACGGGCATATGCATAGTCATCGATCATCAGCATCTGGGGCCTCAACCAGTCAAAAAATGAATCATTATACCTGATTATAGGCCCTGCTATGTGTCGATCCATGAGGTTACACCACCTCATCATCCTTGAATCCTGTGGGGCCGGTAAACCCCAATCCACCTGTAGTCACAATAGTGGGACCCTCTCAAGGAAGAATGACACCAAAAGTGACCCATACCCAAACTGCTTCAGAGCACCCCTTCTGCACTTTGTTAGTTGCCTCTTCATGCCGCGGAGAACCACATCTGACCAGTTAAAAACCCGAGGCGCTATGCATTCTATTGCGTATAGGAAATATTTCTGGAGAACCATGTGCGGAGCCGCGCTCCTAGCCATGGGTGCAATGGTAAACAAGATAGTCTGTAGGGTCAAATATTGGACCCCCCAAATGGAAACCTTACCCTTTCTTCTCTCTACATTGGGAACAAAATATCGGCAAACATACTCGCTCATAGGAAGTCCGCTGCTTCTACCTTCGGTTAAAGTAGCATGTTATCCACGCTGTGACAACCCCGTTAGAAAATATATATCCTTGATATCTAGTGTCAGTGTGTGGAATCCTATGTGGAATAACTGTTGATCCACGTCCCACATGTGAACCAGGTACTCTAACAATCTAAGTTGGGCTTTCATGCCCGGGATCCTAAAATTTTTTAAGAGCCCACATTCCTGGAGGGCAACAATTGTACCCGGATCATTCTCGACAATGGCATCATCCTCCTCATGCTCTCTTTCCCTCCATTCCAACATTGTGATGGTCAACACCTACAATGGAGCCATGAGAAGGAAGTCATCAACTTGTTTTACACTCTTGCATAGTTTTTTATTGAGCAAAACACACACAAAAATCTATTTTTCGTTCCTCGCACGTGAACCTTTTGCACAGTGTGAGATTCTTGCAGGTGAACTGAAGCTCACCTGCAAGAATCATAGATTCTCGTAGGTCTCGAATGGCCCACCTGCGAGAATGCTTGAGTGCATATATCATCCCTAAAATGGACTCAAAACTCTAAAATTGCCAATAAAAATCAAAAGTAAACCATGGAAAAGTTGGAAAATCAGTCGATTACCTCGTTGGCTGAAACCATTTGCCTAATGATCGCTTGTGCCTCCCGCAATCGAGCAAATAAATTTCGGGGAAAATGAGGTATGTTGGACAAGTTTTTGTCAAAGTAACAATGAAATGGTAAAACAGGCTTTTTCACCCATATTTATTCACTTTTTACTATTTCTTGTTGATTTTTTTATATTATTTTTATTGCTTTGTTTAAAAAACCTAATACCCTAATAGCCTTGTGAGTATAGTTTTTCGCAGATATAGCAACTTCGAAGTCTGAACGATGGGGTACAAGTGTTTTTTTCTTTTTGTCACATGTACGACTACTTTTTTAGGGTTTTTGTAGGAAAAACCTCGAGCTCAGTCTTCGTTCGTTCTCGCGCTCGAAAATACATGAGAATGCAATGGAGTATACTTTTTATCGTCTTTTTGTACTCATCATGGTAACATGAAAATGACGAACGTCAAGGAGTATCATTTAATATCTTTTCACGCTCCATAAAAATGAAAATATTACCGAGCGATCTTGTTCTTTTCATGCTCGTTAAAGTATTTGAAGAAAACGTTCGATGGGCGATAGTTTATCACTTTTTTGGTCTCGTCGAACTCACTTATGAAAAAGGAACTGGGAGAGTTCTCTTTAAGTGTTTTTCAGAGTCTCGAAACAAGAAAAACTTTCAAGTTTTCTATCCTTGGACTCGTTAAACAAACATCAAAATACCTATAAGGGGACCGAACCACTCCTTCTTAGGGTTCGTTAAACATACTCCGAGGGACTGATCCGAAGGATGAGCTTACATTGACAAGCATATGTTATCCTCCTCAAGCTTGTGTAAAAATAAAGAGGTACTCGCTAGAGATGGTGGGGGAAATTTTGGGAAAGGGATATGTTTTTGTATTTATGTTAATGGCAGTAAGCGTCGCTCTTGAACGTGACGCTCCCTATTCGTCATTTGAATTTAGGTTGGGAAATCCATTTGTCTCTCATTCGACTTTCTACAAGGTCATATCTTGGGTCGTCTTTGAGTCAGTGCTGCCAAGTCCTTTGTTGTGTCATTCATATGTTCAAGAGAAGTTCAAACGAGCCCTCCATTGAGTCGGCCATCTGCAGTTGTCTATTCTTACTATGTCGGCCTTCCCTGTGTTCGTTTCAACTCATATTCATACTTTGATTCACCCTCAAAATATGTTACTTATTTCATGTCATTGATGGGGGATACATCAAGGCCCTCCTGTGACGAGTCTTTTTCCGTCGACTCCAATTCATTATCCAGGAATAAGACTTAGAAATAATTTAGTACCTTGGAACCTGCATGCCTTAATGGAAGGTCTCTTCGCTTTCGACTGGGGTTTCACATCATTGATCCCTGATCGAGAGATTCAGTCGAGTGTTCGAATTTAGATCATTCATTCACATTCGTTTGGATTGTACTTCGATACCTTGGGAGTCATTGACATCAATGGTGATTTCCCTCTCACTTGTTAACGGTTTCATCAATGACTGGTAATCGAGTGGTTTCTACCATGTTTGACTTCAGCACATGTAATCACATGGCTAGATTCATACTTTCAGGTGACGGGATTGAAGGCCTTGGGACTCATCTTTTTGATCCAGGCTGCGATGGAGTATTTATGATTTGTATCGACACATAGATCCACTTTGTATGTTGCGTGGCTATGTATTAATTTAAGTCTTCTAACATAGATCCATAGTGTATTCCTGGTGGCTATGTAGCATTTTGATGACATGGATCCATGGTGTATTATTGGTGGCCATGGCTTATGTTTATGATTTTATTCATTTGTGATCTGAGCATGGGAATTCCTACCTCAGAACTGGTATTATATTCTATAGATGCTTGGTTGTTTACAAGTTTCCTATTAGGTGCGCTCCTTTTTTCTGACACACACACGCATTTTACAAAGTATTTCGGTTGTCACAAGTTCCAGCCTCATACTTTGCAGGGCATTCTATTACACATTATTTTGGTCACTCTGGTGATGTCTCTACAGTGATGTGTTCAAGCTCCCACAAGGACATTTTGCCTGAGAAAAGTGACTGTTGTCTTCTTCCAAAAATCATATTTTTAAGATGAGTTCCCAAGCTGCCTATGTTATAGGGTGCGAAAATCCTTCATTCTCATAAAAAACCTATACTTGGGGTGAGAATTGTTCGTATTCTTCTCTATAGGTAGGGTGCAAACCCGTTTCAAAGCTTGGAAAAGAGAAGAGGTTACGAAGGTTCTAGAAGGGAATCTTCTAGAAAATGAGTTGGCATTTGCATGGTTGGAATCCTACTGACTTCTCAGATTTAGTGGGATCATCCTCATCCATTTAACCATGTCTCCTTCTCCTATATATTGAAAGGTTTCTCATGGAAAAGGTTAAGCAAGATTGAAAGAAGAATTAGTGAAATAATTGTGTGAAGAACTCTGTTTGGATAGGAGCTTGAAGACTCTATTTGTCCATCAAGTTGCACTGGATCCTCTTCATGCAAATGTAGAGAAAGTGTGTGTGTTGGAACCAAGGTTCATTGAAAGGAAGCTTGTGACATCAAGGCGATATGGTTGTATCTTCTACTTTCATTTAATATAATATAACGGCATGTCCGTTTCCCATAAAATCACTCTTATTTTATTGCATAACTTCTTGATCATATGCATAGGTTGACATTGAATATACTTTTCTATCTTCACTTTGATTGGTTTGTGTTGTCTTGGACATGATTTCACAAGAGTACTGGAGTGAAGTAGGAACAACAGAGACCTAAGGAAGTGATATAAAGGTATGACACTCATTCATTCTCGATAGTAGATTCAATGACTACAACTTAGAGAAAGAGTCATGTCCTGTCTTGTTTTGTTCTAGATCTAGGTGGATCTAGGGAGTTCAGTCAGTGTCCGCACCTACTGATTTATCCAGTAACAGACATCTGGTTTTGAAATACCATGGGGATATACACAGATACATCCAAACTGAAATGGATTTTCTGGACATCTCATCACTCGGTTCTGCTTATCGATATGCTGTTAAAATCAAGCAGAAATTTAAGCACCAGAACAAACAAGAGTTTGAGTCTGCAAATCTGCAACAACCAAAGTATGAGAAAGATGACCCTAACAAATAGTCTCCCGAAAACCAGTCCAAGCCATGGGAAAAGAAGGGTCACAGAAAGACGAAGAAGGACACTGGAAAATAGTGTGATTTCCACAAAATCCCCTAGCACAACACTGATGAATGTCGCTCAAAATAGTCATTGGTGGCTGAGATAAAATACAAGGAGTTGAACCCTGATTCAGAATTTGATTATGAAAATACTCGTATAAGACAGATCATCGATGCAGACCCCACTGCTATTGTCGTGACCGCAACAATTCAACCAGAAGAACCAACAGATCCTGAAGAGGGGGAGCGCCTTTTTCATTCACATATGTGGGTGAAGGGGACCCCACTTCATTTTATTGTTGATAGCATAAGCCAGAAGAACCTCATCTCAACAGAGGTCATCAAACAATTGGGATTGTCGACAACACCACACCCGCAACCATACAACATTGGGTAGCTTTTCCAGGGACGAGATCTTCGTGTCATCCAGCAGTGTCGATTGTCATACGGAATCCAAACCTTCAAGGATGAGGTATTATGTGATGTTTCCCCACTGGATGTCTGTGATGTTCTCTTGGGCTAGCCATATATGTGGAAACGCCATGTTGTTTATGAGTCTCGACCCTATAGTGTCATTGTTTCTCTGGGGATCATCTCTACAGAATACCATAAGTATTTATGACTATTGTTCCACCTAAACAGTGCCACAATGTAGTATCTCATACT
>JASDQU010014260.1:123867-137253 GCA_032191745.1 Picea mariana | reverse complement strand
TAAACATAACATTTTTTTATATAATAAAATTTGCAAAAACATTTAAAAATAACAAAACGTGTAATTCTCACCTAAGTCACCCCATTGACCATCCTCAAGCAGGACCAAATCCGGATCTCCTTAAAAATCTAAACGGGCATATGCATAGTCATCGATCATCAGCATCTGGGACCTCAACCAGTCAAAAAATGAATCATTATACCTGATTATAGGCCCTGCTACGTGTCGATCCATGAGGTTACACCACCTCAGCATCCTCAGATCCTGTGGGGCCGGTAAACCCCAATCCACCTGTAGTCGCAACAGTGGGACCCTATCAAGGAAGAATGACACCAAAAGTGACCCATACCCAAACTGCTTCAGAACACCCCTTCTGCACTTTTTCAGTTGCCTCTTCATGCCGCGGAGAACCGCATCCGACCAGTGAAAAACCCGAGGCTCTGTGCATTCTATTGTGTATAGGAAATATTTCTAGAGAACCATGTGCGGAGCCACGCTCCTAGCCATGGGTGCAATGGTAAACAAGATAGTATGTAAGGTAAAATCTTGGACCCCCCAAATGAAAACCTTACCCTTGCTTCTCTCTACCTCGGGAACACAATATCGGCAAACATACTCGCTCATAGGAAGTCCGCCACCTCTACCTACGGTCAAAGTAGCATGGTATCCACGCCGTGACAACCCCGTTAGAAAATATATATCCTTGATATCTAGTGTCAGTGTGTGGAATCCTATGTGGAATAACTATTGATCCATGTCCCACATGTGAACCAGGTACTCTAACAATCTGAGTTGGGCTTTCATGCCCGGGATCCTAAATTTTTTTAAGAGCCCACATTCCTGGAGGGCAGCAACTGTACCCAGATCATTCCTGACAATGTAATCATCCTCCTCATGCTCTCTTTCCCTCCATTCCAACATTGTGATGGTCAACACCTGCAATGGAGCCATGAGAAGGAAGTCATCAACTTGTTTTACACTCTTGCATAGTTTTTTATTGAGCAAAACACACACAAAAATCTATTTTTCGTCCCTCGCACGTGAACCTTTTGCACAGTGTGAGATTCTCGCAGGTGAACTGAAGCTC
Source organism: Picea mariana (assembly GCA_032191745.1). Taxonomy (NCBI): domain Eukaryota; kingdom Viridiplantae; phylum Streptophyta; class Pinopsida; order Pinales; family Pinaceae; genus Picea; species Picea mariana. The sequence continues at coordinate 136,166 of JASDQU010014260.1, read as the reverse complement.
ACTTGCAAGAATCATAGATTCTCGCAGGTCCCGAATGGACCACCTGCGAGAATGCTTGAGCGCATATATCATCCCTAAAATGGACTCAAAACTCTAAAATTGCCAATAAAAATCAAAAGTAAACCATGGAAAAGTTGGAAAATCAGGCGATTACCTCGTTGGTTGAAACTGTTTGCTGAATGATTGCTTGTGCCTCCAGCAATCGAGCAAATAAATTTCGGGGAAAATGAGGTATGTTGGACAATTTTTTGTCAAAGTAACAATGAAATGGTAAAAAAGGCTTTTTCACCCATATTTATTCACTTTTTACTATTTCTTGTTGATTTTTTTATATTATTTTTATTGCTTCGTTTAAAAAACCTAATACCCTAATAGCCTTGTGAGTATGGTTTTTTGCAGATATAGCAATTTCGAAGTCTGAACGATGGGGTACAAGTGTTTTTTTCTTTTTGTCACATGTACGACTACTTTTTTAGGGTTTTTGTAGGAAAAACCTCGAGCTTAGTCTTCGTTCGTTCTCGCGCTCGAAAATACATGAGAATGCAATCGAGTATACTTTTTATCATCTTTTTGTACTCATCATGGTAACATGAAAATGACGAACGTCAGGGAGTATCCTTTAATATATTTTCACGCTCCATAAAAATGAAAAGATTACCGAGCGATCTTGTTCTTTTCATGCTCGTTAAAGTATTTGAAGAAAACGTTCGATGGGCGATAGTTTATCACTTTTTTGGTCTCGTCGAACTCACTTATGAAAAAGAAACTAGGAGAGTTCTCTTTAAGTGTTTTTCAGAGTCTCAAAACAAGAAAAACTTCCGAGTTTTCTATCCTTGGACTCGTTAAACAAACATCAAAAGACCTATAATGGGACAGAACCACTCCTTCTTAGGGTTCGTTAAACATACTCCGAGGGACTGATCCGAAGGATGAGCTTACATTGACAAGCATATGTTATCCTCCTCAAGCTTGTGTAAAAATAAAGAGGTACTCGCTAGAGATGGTGGGGGAAATTTTGGGAAAGGGATATGTTTTCGTATTTATGTTAATGGCAGTAAGCGTCGCTCTTGAACATGACACCCCTTATTCATCATTTGAATTCGGGTTGGGAAATCCATTTGTCTCTCATTCGACTTTCTACAAGGTCATATCTTGGGTCGTCTTTGAGTCAGTGCTACCAAGTCCTTTGTTGTGTCATTCATATGTTCAAGAGAAGTTCAAACGAGCCCTCCATTGAGTCGGCCATCTGCAGTTGTCTATTCTTACTATGTCAGACTTCCCTATGTTTGTTTCAACTCATATTCATACTTTGATTCACCCTCAAAATCTGTTACTTATTTCATGTCATTGATGGGGGATACATCAAGGCCCTTCTGTGACGAGTCTTTTTCCATCGACTCCAACTCATTATCCGGGAATAAGACTTAGAAATAATTTAGTACCTTGGAACCTGCATGCCTTAATGGCAGGTCTCTTCGCTTTCGACTGGGGTTTCACATCATTGATCCCTGATCGAGAGATTCAATCGAGTGTTCGAATTTAGCTCATTCATTCGCATTCGTTTGGATTGTACTTCGATACCTTGGGAGTCATTGACATCAATGGTGATTTCCCTCGCACTTGTTAACGGTTTCATCAATGACCGGTAATTGAGTGGTTTCTACCATGTTTGACTTCAGCACATGTAATCACATGGCTAGATTTGTACTTTTAGGTGACGGGATTGAAGGCCCTGGGACTCATCTTTTTGATCCAGGTTGCGATGGAGTATTTATGATTTGTATCGACACATAGATCCACTTTGTATGTCGCGTGGCTATGTCTTAATTTAAGTCTTCTAACATAGATCCACAGTGTATTTCTGGTGGCTATGTAGCATTTTGATGACATGGATCCACGGTGTATTATTGGTGGCCATGGATTACGTTTATGATTTTATTTATTTGTGATCTGAGCATGGGAATTCCTATCTTAGAACTGGTATTATATTCTATAGATGCTTGGTTGTTTACAAGTTTCCTATTAGGTGCGCTCCTTTTTTCTGACACACACACACATTTTACAAAGTATTTCGGTTGTCACAAGTTCTAGCCTCATACTTTACAGGGCATTCTGTTACACATTATTTTGGTCACTCTGGTGGTGTCTCTACAGTGATGTGTTCAAGCTTCCACAAGGACGTTTTGCCTGAGAAAAGTGACTGCTGTCTTCTTCCAAAAATCATATTTTTAAGATGAGTTCTCAGGCTGCCTATGTTATAGGGTGCGAAAATCCTTCATTCTAATAAAAAACCTATACTTGGGGTGAGAACTGTTCGTAGTCTGCTCTATAGGTAGGGTGCGAACCTGTTTCAAAGCTTGGAAAAGAGAAGAGGTTACGAAGTTTCTAGAAGGGAATCTTCTAGAAAATGAGTTGGCATTCGCATGGTTGGAATCCTACTGACTTCTCAGATTTAGTGGGATCATCCTCATCCATTTAACCATGTCTCCTTCTCCTATATATTGAAAGGTTTCTCATGGAAAAGGTTAAGCAAGATTGAATGAAGAATTAGTGAAATAATTGTGTGAAGAACTCTGTTTGGACAGGAGCTTGAAGACTCTATTTGTCCATCAAGTTGCACTGGATCCTCTTCATGAAAATGTAGAGCAAGTGTGTGTGTTGGAACCAAGGTTCACTGAAAGGAATCTTGTGACATCATATGGTTGTATCTTCTACTTTCATTTAATATAATATAGCGGCATGTCCCTTTCCCATAAAATCACTCTTATTTTATTGCATAACTCCTTGATCATATGCATAGGTTGACATTGAATATACTTTTCTATCTTCACTTTGGTTGGTTTGTGTTGACTTGGACCTGATTTCACAAGAGTACTGGAGCGAAGTAGGAACAACAGAGACCTAAGGAAGTGATATAAAGGTATGCCACTCATTTATTCTCGATAGTAGATTCAATGACTGCAACTTAGAGAAAGAGTCATGTCCTGTCCTGTTTTGTTCTAGATCTAGGTGGATCTAGGGAGTTCAGTCAGTGTCCGCACCTACTAATTTATCTAGTAATAGACATATGGTTTTGAAATACCGCAGGGCTATACACAGATACATCCAAACTGAAATGGATTTTCTGGACATCTCATCACTCGGTTCTGCTTATCGATATGCTGTTAAAATCAAGCAGAAATTTAAGCACCAGAACAAACAAGAGTTTGAGTATGCAAATATACAACAACCAAAGTATGAGAAAGATGACCCTAACAAATAGTCTCCCAAAAACCAGTCCAAGCCATGGGAAAAGAAGGGTCACAGAAAGACGAAGAAGGACACTGGAAAATAGTGTGATTTCCACAAAATCCCCTGGCACAACACTGATGAATGTCGCTCAAAATAGTCATTGGTGGCTGAGATAAAATACAAGGAGTTGAACCCTGATTCAGAATTTGATTATGAAAATACTCGTAAAAGACAGATCATCGATGCAGACCCCACTGCTATTGTCGTGACCGCAACAATTCAACCAGAAGAACCAACAGATCCTGAAGAGGGGGAGTGCCTTTTTCATTCACATATGTGGGTGAAGGGGACCCCACTTTATTTTATTGTTGATAGCATAAGCCAAAAGAACCTCATCTCAACAGAGGTCGTCAAACTGTTGGGATTGTCGACAACACCACACCCGCAACCATACAACATTGGGTGGCTTCACCAGGGACGAGATCTTCATGTCATCCAGCAGTGTCGATTGTCATACGGAATCCAAACCTTCAAGGATGAGGTATTATGTGATGTTTTCTCACTGGATGTCTGTGATGTTCTCTTGGGCTAGCCATATATGTGGAAACGCCATGTTGTTTATGAGTCTCGACCCTATAGTGTCATTGTTTCTCTGGGGATCATMTCTACARAATACCATAAGTATTTATGACTATTGTTCCACCTAAACAGTGCCACAATGTAGTATCTCATACTACAAAATTCATCTTCTTCACAATCCRTTCAAAAGGTGAACAGAAGGATAYTGCAACCACTACAACCTCGACCCAAGCACCTTCTATTCAACAGAAGCAGGTCGACAAGATTGCAGCAAAGTGTAAAGATTCCTTCTGCACAAAAGAATCTCATGTAGCCAGAATGGTTAAAATGTTCCAACCCTTCTAGCCATATGTTCGTGACAACCTTCAACAAGCTAAGCAACGCAACTTCTCCAACAAGGCAAGCAACGCATCAAGATGCTGATTCAACAAATGCTTTTCCCTCTCCCTCGAAAAATCAACACAATGAATACCATTGCATCCTAAGGAGGTAGGATTGATCCAGGTGGATATCGGTGGCCACCCACCTTTCCCAACTAGCTCAAAACAGTTTTCTGGCAATTTTGGTAATTTACTATTTTTAGCAGTTTTTAACTTCTGGGGCCATTTTGAGGGCCTAAATGAAGGTTTTTTGGGATATATATTCTCAATGATAGCCAAAGGCTTTGATTGAGCCCCCTAAATGAATCTCCTTGAAGATACCTTTCCAACGAGCTACCGTGCACCTCAAATGGAGATGGTATGCCAAAGTTACCCCCGAGAAGTTGATACACCAAACTACCCAAAACGGGGTCCACAAAACTGTTGTCTTTTCATCTTCCGGGGTTAGGGTTTTGAAATTTCTTTATAATAAAAAGGCCTTTGGAGCCTCATTGTAAAATCATCTTCTTGTGAATTTGAGCATCCATCACATATCTTCTTAGAGATAAGCTACCACCATTCTAGCGAGTCTTTCACTCTGTATTTTTACAGTCTCTATACATTTCTTCCATTAATATAGATCGTGTATTACTGTATATCTGGGAATCGTGTTATATTTCCGATATATTTATGTTATATTGTTTTCTCTCTTTCAATATCTCTGAATATTTCTATGTTATATCTCCGTTCTCATTTCGTGCCGAAAATAATCTAGATCAATAGTATCAGAGCAGGCTGCTCTTGATCATTTTTTAGTGCATGTCCTTGACGAGGTCCGAGTATATAAAGTTGGGTCTCAAGATTTTATATCTTGAATACAATCGCTCTCGCACATACAAGAAACCCTACATGGCAGAAGAAAATAAAAATGATGGAGCAGACGATTCTATCAATCTGTTGCTTGAGCAAGTTCTCACGCGACAGAGGGACAAAATGATGGAGAATTTTTCCCACGCCCTTCAACGCCTGCCGATAGAAACATGCACATCTTCATTAAACAACCACTTTGGAAGCACCTCTCCTTTCAAGGTACAAGTTAATTTTTATATTCCCATATTTGAAGGTCAGATAGATGTGGATGCCCTAGACAAATGGTTAAATCCGTTAGAAGGTTATTTCTCTATTCATAATTTTTCCAATAGGGAAAAGATCACCTTCGCACTCCTTGAATCTCTCCCCCATGTCAAACATTGGTGGGAAACTTACTGGGAGCAAATTTCCATAGAGGAGTCTAGAATATATGGGGTCGAGCCCACTTGGGATTTGTTTGTGGATGCGGTAAAGGAACAATATTACCCTGTTGGCAACAATGAGGACCAATACATGAGATGGACCACACTACGGCAAGTGAGGGGCCAAGTAGTTCCAGATTTCACCAATACCTTCCATAACTTTCACACCAATTTGGGTATCAAAGACTCTGAGAAACATCTGGTTTTGAAATACCGCGGGGCTCTACATAGATACATCCAAACTGAAATGGATTTTATGGACATCTCATCACTTGGTTCTGCTTATCGACATGTTGTTAAAATCGAGAAAAAATTTAAGAAACAGAACAAACGGGAGTTCGGGTATGCAAATCTGCAACAACCAAAGTATGAGAAAGATGACCCTAACAAACATTCTCCCGAAAACCAGTCCAAGCCACAGGAAAATAAGGGTCACGGAAAGACGAAGAAGGACATTGGAAAATGGTGCGATTTTCACAAAATCCCCTGGCACAACACTAATGAATGTCGCTCAAAACAATCATTGGTGGCTGAGATCAAAGACAAGGAGTCGAAATCTAATTTAGAATCTGATTATGAAAATACTGGTAAAAGATAGATCATCGACCCAGACCCCACTGCTATTGTCGTGACCACAACAATTCAAACAGAAGAACCAACATATCCTGAAGAGAGGGAGCACCGTTTTCATTCACAGATGTGGGTGAAGGGGACTCCGCTTCATTTTATTGTTTATAGCGGCATCTAAAAGAACCTCATCTCATCATAGGTCGTCAAACAGTTGGGATTGTCAACAACAACACACCTGCAACCATACAACATCCAGTGGATTCGCCAGGGACGAGATATTTAGGTCATTCAACAGTGATGATTGTCATACGATATCCAAACCTTCAAGGATGAGGTATTAAGTGATGTTTTCCCACTGGATGTTTGTGATGTTCTCTTGGGCCATCCATATATGTGGAAACACCATGATGTTTATGAGTCTCGACCCCACAGTGTCATTATTTCTCTGGGGGGTCATCTCTATAGAATACCAAAAGTAGTTTTGACTATTGTTCCAACACTAATTAATGTCGCTCAAAACAATCATTGGTGGCTGAGATCAAAGACAAGGAGTCGAACTCTGATTTAGAATCTGATTATGAAAATACTGGTAAAAGATAGATCATTGACGCAGACCCCCCTGCTATTGTCGTGACCACAACAATTCAACCAGAAGAACCAACATATCCTGAAGAGGGGGAGCACCGTTTTCATTCACAGATGTGGGTGAAGGGGACTCTGCTTCATTTTATTGTTGATAACGGAATCTAGAAGAACCTCATCTCATCAGAGGTCATCAAATAGTTGGGATTGTCGACAACACCACACCCGCAACCATACAACATCCAGTGGATTCGCCAGGGATGAGATATTCAGGTCATTCAGCAGTGATGATTGTCATACGACATCCAAACCTTCAAGGATGAGGTATTAAGTGATGTTTTCCCACTGGATGTTTGTGATGTTCTCTTGGGCTAGCCATATATGTGGAAACACCATGATGTTTATGAGTCTCGACTCCACAGTGTCATTATTTCTCTGGGGGGTCATCTCTACAGAATACCAAAAGTAGTTTTGACTATTGTTCCACCTAAAAAGTGCCGCAAGATAGTATCTCATACTACAAAATTCATCTTCTTAACAATCCGTTCAAAAGGTGAACAAAAGGATACTGCAACCACTACAGCCTGGACCCAAGCACCTTCTATCCAACAGAAGTAGGTCGACAAGATTGCAGCAAAGTGTAAATATTCCTTCTGCACACAAGCATCTCATGTATCCAGAATGGTTAAAAAGGTCCAACCCTTCCAACCACATGTTCATGACAACCTTCAACAAGCTAAGCAACGCAACTTCTCCAACAAGGCAAGAAGCTCATCAAGATGCATATTCAACAAACTCTTTTCTCTCTCCCCCAAAAACTCAACGCAATGGAGAAAATTTCTTCCTAAGGAAGGATTATTGATCCATGTGGATATCAGTGGCCACCCACCTTTTCTAGCTAGCTCAAAACAAATTTCTGGCAATTTTGGTAATTTACTATTTTTAGCCGTTTTTAACTTCCGGGGCCATTTTGAAGGGCCTAAATGAAGGTTTTTTGGGATAGAGAATCTCAATGTTGTTTAAAGGATCTTATTGATCCCCTTAAATGAATCTCCTCAATTATACCTTTTCAACAAGCTATCGTGGGCCTCAAACGAATATCATATGCCAAAGTTACGCCCCTAGGAAGTTGATACACCAAACTACCCAAAACGGGTCCACAAAATTGTTGGCTTTTCATTTTCTAGAGTTAGGGTTTTGGAATTTCTTTATAATAAAAAGGCCTTTGGAGCCTCATTTTAAAATCATCTTCTTGCGAATGCGAGTAGCCGTCACATCTCTTCTCAAAGATAAGCTGCCACCATTCTAGCGAGTCTTTCACTCTGTATTTTTATAGTCTCTGTACATTTCTTTCATTAATATAAATCATGTATTACTGTATATCTGGGACTCTTGTTATACTTCCAATATATATCTATTATATTGTTGTCTCTCTTACAATATCTCTGAATATTTCTGTGTTATATCTCCGCTCTCATTTCGTGACGAAAATAATCCGGATCACGGAGGCACCTGATGGTGTAGGGTTTCAGGTGTGGCATCGTCGCCAAGTTCAACCAATTGATGGCCTCTACTGATATAAGGTTCTTTTAAATTCCGCTATTTAAAATGAAGCAAAGTAGAGCACCCTTCACCCACATATGTGATTGAAAAAGGCGTTCCCCTTCCTCTGGTTCTTCTAGTTCACTTGGCTATACCTTGGTGGTAGCGATAGTAGCATCAGGTTCTACATCGATGATCCGCTTCCCCTTTTCTAGCTCTAATTTAGAATCAAAACCTACCTGCTTTCATCTCGACCACCAGTGACTTCTTCAAGCATCATTCATCGAATTTATGCAAGGAGGTTTCAGATAATTCTCACCACTTCCTAGTGCCTTTCTTCGTCTTCTCATTACTCTTATTTATTTGCAGATTGGAATGGTTATCCTGAGGGGGTCCATACTTGTTATGTCCTTTCTATGGGGGTTTGGGCCACCTTTTCCTTGCTTCTGATATGAGGAATTTCCATATTCAAACTCCCGCTTCTTTTTTTAAAATTTATGCTCGATTTTGATAGCATATCGATAAGCTGCTCCTAGTGATGAGATGTCTAGAAACTCCATTTCTATTTGGACATATCTATGCAAAAAAATTTGGTACTTGAGCACCATATTTCATTTGGAGTCTTTGATACCGAACTTGGTGCGCAAGGTATGGAATATATTTGTGAAATCTAGTACTTTCTGTTCCCTTTCCTATCACAGTGTGGTGCATTTTGTATACATGTCATCATAGCTTCCAACATGGTTGTGTTGTTCCTTAATAGCATCCATGAAAGAATCCCAAGTGGGTGAAACTGAAAATATTTCAGATTCCTTAGTGTCCTTTTGCTCACAATAAGTCTCCCACCAATCATTGACATGGGGGACAACCTTAAGGAGCGCATATATACTCTTTTCTCTATTGGAAAAGTTATGGACCGAAAAATACCCTTCTAGTAGATTCAACCATTTTTTTCCAACATCCCCATCTATTTGGCCTTTAAATAAGGGAACATAAAAATTGACTTGTACCTTGAAGGGGGTGATGCCTCCCAAGTGGTCCCTTGATGAAGATGTGTCACCTATTGACAGTTGTCAAAGGATCTGTGCAAAGTTATCCATCATCTCATTCCTTTGTTGTGCGAGGGATTCCTCAAGCAATAATTTAAAAGGATTTCCTACTCCATTGTCTCTCTTTTAATCCACCTTGGGAGGCTGTCATGATTGACAGGGATGGTCTTGCAAGGGATCAACTACTTCGAGTCCCAACTCCTTGTACCCTTATCGCGTTGAGAACATGCACTGAGAAACAAATAAAGATAAGACCGCTCTGACACCACTTATCCATATTTATAAATGGAACAAAATGAAATATAGATGTATAGCAAAGAAATACATAGAGATACAATAAAACTTGACTTATATTAATAAAGAGAAACTGCAGAAACTGCAAAAATGCATACTGAAACAAACTTGCTCGAATGGTGGAAGCTTATCTACGAGAAGATATGTGACGACTACGCTCATTCGTAAGAATATGAGTACAATGAGGCTCCAAAGACATTTTAAACATAAAACATAAATGATAAAACCCTAAACATCACAAACCTTAACATTGAGAGATGAAATTCCAAAAGGTTTATGGGCCTTGATGGGGGTAGTTGATACATCAACTTACTGAGGGAGTAACTTTTGCATACGATGTCCTTTTGGTGCACTCGATATACCATTGGAAAGGTATATCCAAGGAGTACATATTACATTCGACCTATCATCTTTTCGCATTAATGTTTTAGGTGTTGCCGAGCCCAAAACAAATTGTTTAGGGCCTCAAATGGCCCCGAAATTTTGGGACCTGAAAAACTATAAAAGAATTTTTAAAATGGAAATTGTTCTTTGACCCAGTGGAAAGGACACAACTAGCCATTCAAAAAGTCATTCTTTGGACTTGAATCTAGTAATCCATACATGAGTCTATTCTATTGTGATCTGGTGGTAGCCATATTTTAGGTCAATCTTACTGAACAAATTGGATCCCTTTAGCTGGTGAAGAAGGCCATCAATTCAAAGAATTGCATATCGGTTCCTGACTATGAGTTTTCTTAGGGACTTGTAATCAATGCATAGTTACCAAGTCCCATCTTTCTTCTGCACAAGTACAATTGGGCTCTCGCAAGGTGAGGAGATGGTTCAGATGTGCCCTTTTTGAAGCAACTTTTGGATCTATCATTTGATTTCCTCATTTTCCATCAGATAACATCGATATAATGGCCCATTGGGTAGAGGTGTACCGGGGGTTAGAACGATTGAATGCCTTATTTGATAGTGCAACGGTACCACGGTGGTTGAGGATAATATGTTTTTGTATTCTTCCATGATATTGTCCACTTGCTTTTTCTATGTGGAGAGACTCTGTGCAGAGGCCATGGATGTGGCTGTGACCTTTTGTTCACTTTGAGAGAGAATCATGAAGAAGACAAATTTCCTGGTCTGGGAAATGACCTTCCTACATTTCTTAGCAAAGATCAAAGAAATGGCGGTAGGCGGAGATACCTCTGGTATCTTGTACAATTGTCAACCCAAAGTAATAATAACACTGCGAGGTCTATATCATATACAACATGTAATTTCCAAAAGTATCATTAGCCTAAAATAACATCACAAAATTCAAGGGGGAAATATCGCACAATATCTCATCCTTAAAGGGCTTGATTTTCTAGGGCAGACAACACTGTTGGATGACGCGAAGACCTCTTCCTTGGAAGAGATATCTGATGGTGTAGGGATGCGGGTGTGGTATCGTCGACAAGTTCAACATAATGAAAACCTCTGTGGAGATCAATTTCTTTTGAATTCCAGTATTGTCAATGAAATCCAGTTGAGTACCCTTCACCCACATCTACGAGTGAAAAAGGCGTTCACCTTCCTCTGATTCTTTGGGTTCAATTGGCTGGACATTAGTGGTAGCAACAGTGGCACTAGGTTCTGTATCGATGATATTCTTCCCCTTGTCTGGATTTGATATTGAGTCAAAACCTGCCTCTGACTCTAATTCTTTCAACTCAACGACCAATGACTTCTTCGAGCGACATTGATCGGTGTTATGTTAGAGGATTTTATGGAATTCACACCACTTCCCAGTTTCTTTCTTTGTATTCTCATTACCCTTATTTTTTCGTGTCTTGGAGTGGTTGTCCCGAGGGGGTTCATCTTTGTTCTGGGGGTTGGGGACTTCTTTTCCCCGCTTCTGCTGTGACGAATTTGAATATCCAAACTCCCTCTTCTTCTATTTAAATTTCTGCTCGATTTTGACAACATATCGATAAGCTGCGTCGAGTAATGAGATGTCCAAAAACTCCATTTATGTTTGGAGGTATCTATGTAGAACCCTGTAGTACTTGAGCACCAGATTTCATTCAGATACTTTGATACCCAACTTGGTGCGCAAGGTATGGAATATATTTGTGAACTCTTGTACTGTCTGGTCCCTTTCATGTTGCAGTGTGGTCTATTTCATATATTGGTCATTGTAGCTTCCAACAAGGTAGTAATGTTCCTTAATAGCATCCCCGAAAGAATCCCAAGTGGGTGCGAACAAAAATATTGTAGATTCCTCAGTGTCCTTTGATAACACTAAGTTTCCCACCAATCCTTGACATGGGGGACAACCTTAAGGAGCACAAAGGTAATATTTTCTCTATTGGAAAAATTATGGATCGAAAAATACTCTTCTAGTATATTCAACCATTTGTCTACAACATTCACATCTATCTAGCCTTCAAATAATGGGATATTAAAATTGACTTGTAACTTGAAGGGGGTGACGCCTCCCAAGTGGCCACTTCATGAAGATGCGTCGCATGTTGAAAACCGTCGAAGGATTTGTGCAAATTTATCCATAATCTCATTCCTTTTTTGTGTGAGGGATTCCTCGAGAAATAATTTAAAAGGATATCCTTCTCCATCGTCTCTCTTTTTTTCCACCATGGGAGGCCATTGTGATCTATGAGGACGGTCTTCCAAGGGCTCAACTACTTCAAGTCCCAACTCCTTTTACCTTGACCTTGTTGGGGACATGCACCGAGAAAAAATAAATAGAAGACCACTCTGATACTAGTGATCTAGATTTATAAATGGAACAAAGTGAAATATATATGTATAACAAA
>JASDQU010014260.1:81875-95113 GCA_032191745.1 Picea mariana | reverse complement strand
AATCCTTGACATGGGGGACAACCTTAAGAAGCACAAAGGTAATATTTTCTCTATTGGAAAAATTATGGACCGAAAGTACCCTTCTAATAGATTCAATCATTTATCTATAGAATTTACATCTATCTGGACTTCAAATGAGGCGATATCAAAATTGACTTGTTCCTTGAATGGGGAGGTGCCTCTCAAGTGGTCTCTTGATGAATATGTGTCGCCTGTTGGCAACCATCGAAGGATTTGTGCAAATTTATCCATCATCCCTTTCCTTTGTCGCGCAAGGGATTTCTTGAGCAATATTTTAAAAGGATCTCTTTCTCCATTTCCTCGCCTTTCTTTTGCCATGGGATGCCATCGTGATCTGCGGGGATGGTCTTCTAAGGTCTCAACTACTTCGAGTCCCAACTCCTTGTACCTTGACCACATTGGGGACAAGCACTGAGAAACGAATAAATAGAAGTTTAGTCTGATACCACTAATCCGGATTTATAAATGGAACAAAATGAAATATAGATGTATAGAAAATAAATACAAAAATATATGGTAAAACTTGAATTCTATTATTAAAGAGAAACTGCTGAAACTGTAAAAATGCAGATTGAAACAAACTTGCTCGAATGGTGGCAACTTATCTCTAAGAAGAGATGTGACAGCTATGCTCATTCCCAAGAAGATGAGTACAATGAGGCTCCAAATATATTTTTAACATAAAACATAAATGATAAAACTCTAAACATCCAAAACCCTAACCCCAAGAGATGAAACATCAAAAGGTTTGTGGGCCCCGATGGGGGTAGTTGATACGTCAACTTCGCGAGGGCGTAACTTTTGCATACGATATCCATTTGGGTCACTTGATACATCGTTAGAAAGGTATATATGAGGAGTACATATTCTGTTTATGCTAGATTTTACCCTGAAATTAATACTAGGTGCTGCTGAGTCCAAAAATGTCATTTAGGGCCTCAAAATGACCCCAAACATTTGGGACCTGAAAAAACTGTAAAACAAACTACCAAAATAGAAATTGTTCTTTGACCTAGTGGAATAGGTGGGTGGCCATGGATATCCACCTAGATAAATCCTCCTCCTTAGGAATCAATGGTCTCCATTGCATTCAGTTCCCCCACCATATGGGGAAAATTTTGCTGAAGTTTGCCCCATGTGAGCCACTTGCCTTGGTGCAGGAGTTGCCCTACTCTAAAAACCCGATAAACGTGAATACTCTGTTGGAGAGTGCCCCTGATATGGGTATCCCTAATATGATAAATGGTTTCCTGTTCCATGTAGTAATGGTTGATCTCTGTCGATGTCAACTGCTCTAAAATCTATGATGTGTCCAATAATGGTTGGAATTATGGTCGAAGGAGGTCCACATTGAAGACTAGGTGCAGGCCAAGGAAGGGAGGAATACTTAACTCAAAAGAATTTTCACACACAACCTTGGTGATGGTGTAAGGTCCATAGAAAAGTGGATGAAGATTTTGATGGGGTGTTGTAAGGCGCTCTTTCTACAAATGAAACCAGACCATGTCTCCCACCTGAAACTTATGTGACACCTGGTGTTGATCATGATGATGTTTGTACTTAGCATTGGATTTCTGTAAAATATCATGGACATGTTGCTAGATGTGTTGAATCTGTTCAATAAAATTAGTGGATTTTGTGGCCTCAGAGTGAGCATGGGATGATTCTTCCTTTGTGGATGCAAGGGTAAATGAAATATCAATGGGACCCAATGGTTGAAATCCCAACTCCGCCTGAAAGGGACAGTGGTCAATCGAGCTATGAAGGGATTTGTTGTATTTATTTTGAACACAAAGGAGACTCTCATCCCATGTGTGTGGATGTTTGGAGTTGTACACATGCAAGATATGCATGATCATTCTATTGACGACCTCTGTTTGGCCATCAGTTTGGGGGTGGAAGGCGATGGATTTGGTGATCTTGGTGTCCAATAGTGACCAGATGATGGACCAGAATGTGATTAGGAACCTGATGTCTTGATATGATATGATGGTCTATGGGATCCTAAAGTGTACCCACACTCGTTCGAAGAAGAGCTTGGTAGTGGCCTCCACTGTGATATTCTTCTTGCATGTTGTTAGGATGGCCATCTTAAAAAACCAATCAACCACCACAAAAACATAGTTATTTACCTGTTTGGTTGAAGGAAGGCCTGACATACAGTCCATCTAGATGGATTCCCATGGCCCATCAGGAGTAGGAAGATGGGTGTATGAGCCTTTCTTCTTAGTGTTTAGTTTGGCAATGGCTGAGGCAGTGCAAGACTTGATATACTTGCTGACATCCTGGCACAATTTCGGCCAATAGAAATTCTTCTGTAGTAATGCCATGGTATTTTCCATGCCAAAATTTACTACCATACGACTGTAGTGAGCTTCCAAAATAAGTTTCGTAGGCTCACTTGAAGGAACACAGAGGTGGCCCAGATGGCATAACAGTCTGTCATGAAGATGAAAGTCAGTGATAGTTGCAGATCTTCCCAACATCTGGTAAGTGGTAGCGAAGTCATGATAGCTCTTGTAGAGTTGGGGCCACTCAAATGCCTCATGGCCACAGGAGTGGAACACCGTGGTTAAGGTTTCAATTGGAGGTCAATTGAGGCAGTCGGTGACACAATTAATGCTCCATGTCTTATATTTGATGTTGATATGGAACTGCTACAAGTATGTGGACCAATTTTTATGGAATTCATTCTACAATTTTCCTTGTGTTTTCATGAACTGTAGAGGATTGTGATCAGTGTGGATGACTGTCTCCTTCCCGAGAATGTAGTGCTTCCATTGTCGGTAGGCTTGTACAATTGAATACATTTCTTTGTCACAGGTGGGATATTTATGAACAACATCTGATAGTGTGTCACCATGATATACTACTGGATGACCGTGTTGAGTGAGAACTATGTGCACAACATAGTCTGAGGTATTGATATCAATCTGAAAGGGTTGTTGCAGATTAGGTAAGGAGAGTACTAGATCTGAACACAAGTGATTTTTTAGATGATCGATTGCTTGTTGTTGTGAATTCCCCCACATGAGCATTTCCTTTCCACGACCCTTGGTCACTTGGTTTAGGGCCCATGCAATATGAGAGAATCCCAACATGAACCTATGATAGAAGTTGGCAAGTCCTAAGAAACTTTGAAGCTCGGTTAGTGTGGTTAGGGCTAGCCAGTCATGAATGTCTTGGATATTGGATGGATCCACATGCACACCATGCTCATAAACAATGTAGTTGAGGTATTTGAACTTATTCAGGTTGAAGGAACATTTTAACAAGTTAACATATAGCTTGTCTTGTCAGAGAGTGTGAAGGACCTGCTGAATATGATGCGAGTGTTCTATCCAATTCTTGTTGAAGATGAGGATATAATCCAGATATATAACCACAAAATAATTGTTGAAAGGCCGCAATATATCTTCCATCAATCTCATGAAATTTTTTGGAGCATTTTTAAAACCAAAGGGCATGACTAGCCATTCGAAAATACCTTCTTTGGAATTGAAAAAAATCTTCCATACATCAGTCTATTCTATTGGTACCTAGTTGTAGCTAGACTTTAGGTCAATATTACTAAAAAAATTGGCTCCCTTGAGCTGGTCAAGAAGGTCATCAATTCGAGGAATTGGTTACCAGTTCTTGATTGTGATTTTGTTCAAGGCCTTGTAATCAATGAAAAGATGCCAAGTCCCATATTTCTTCTGCATGAGTACAATTGGGCTCCCACAAGGTGAGGAGTTGGGTAAAATATTCCCCTTTTGAAGAAACTCTTGGATCTGTCACTTGGTTTCCTCATTTTCCATCAGAGAGCGATGATAGAATGGCCCATTGGGTAGAGGTACACCAGGGGTTAGATTGATTGAATTCTTGACCTGATAGTGCATTGGTACCCCAGTGGGTCAAGAGAAGATGTCCTTGTATTCTTCAACAATATTATCCACCTGATTTTGCTACATGGAGAGACCCTGTGCAGAGGCCATCGATGTGGTAGCAACCTTCTTCTCACTTTGAGAGGGAATCATGAAGAAGAACAAATTCCTGGGCTAGGAAATTAACTTCTAGCATTACTTAGCAGAGGTCAAAAAAATGATAGTAGACGGAGCTACCTTTGATATGATGTACAATTGTCTACCCAAAGTAATAATAACACTGTGAGGTCTAGACTCATATATAACATGTCTTTCCACAAGTATGGTTGGCCTAAAAGAACATAACAAACTTCAAGGGGGGAAATATAACACAATACCTCATCCTTGAAGCGATTGATGTTGTAGGGTAGAGGAAATTGTTGGCTAACGCGGATATTTTTTCATTGGTAGAGCCACCCGATTGTGTAGGGATGCGGGTGTGGTTTCTTCGGTAGGTTCAACTGCTTGACAACCTCTATTGAGATCAATTTATTTTGACTTCCTATATCGATAATGAAATGTTGCGGAGCACCCTTCACCCACATCTGCGAGTGAAAAAAGAGTTCCCCTTCCTTCGGTTCTTCTGATTCACTTGGATCGACCTTGGTGGTAGTGAGACTAAGAGGGATGATTTTAAGGATGGAAATTTATTTTAAAATGTAGAAAGCTTGGTGAATCTTACTAATCCTTCATATGCCAACTATAAATGTTTGGCGATAGTTTTGTAAAAATATTCAAATTTCTAAGGATTTTATATAGTTTTTATAAAATTTTGGCGATTTTTAAGGTAAAATAATTGTATCCTATAGAATTTGGGCGAATGATTTTTAAAATAGCGAATCTCCTTTTTGGAAAAACCATGGAAAATTAGCCCATGAGCGAAATTTAGCCCCTAAAATCATCCCTCAGTGGCACTGTAACGTCCCCCGACCATCAAACTCTGCCGGGTAACGCTACCCAACAACCTTATCTTTTGGGCCACAACAGAAGAAGAAAATGTTGAGGTTGAAATTTTTGGGCACCCGAATTCTGGGCGACGGTGCTACCAGGCATTTCCAACCCCTCTGCATGCCCTTTAGTTCCAGCCACTGGTATTCCAAGGTTGCGAAAGCTATTTCTAATGATGAGTTGTTTGAGGTCCATGGCTTATCTTCGAGTTTGGAGCATTATGCTCTCACTCAGCCGAAATTTATGCGGCGTCAAACCAAAAAAATATATGTAAAGCATACAGTCTACAAAGGTGAAGGGAGAGAAGTTCTGCACCATTAGGTGATTTATTACAAGATTTGAATGCTAGATCACCAGTCATAATTGAAATACATAGAGATGTTGAATCACACGGTCTAGAATCACAATTGAATGACAATCTTTTATCTGGCTTCATTGCTTCTCCTGAGACTGGTAGTCTGACAGAGATGGAGGATACAAAACAAGGTGGGATGAATTAACATCCAAGAAATACATACTGATTCTGGACAAACAAAATTGCATCCTACTTCAAATCAAATATTCGGAGAAGGAAATGAGGACTATGCAGGGAAATGTGCAATAGAGGATACTCAGCAGGATGCTCTCTTGTCAGAAATGTAAGGACCATCAGCATCCTCATTGGATGAGAACTACAATGAAAACACAAGAAACCATGCTGCTGGGAAAGATATTGTGTTGGCTAACTTGCAAGCAGGGCCAGGATTTGGTATGCCTGCTACACAAATGGATTAGACGGTGATTGGAGAATCAGATCCCTTATTAGAGGCAAAAGCATAGTGAAATAGAAGAAGAGCAAGCTAAGCGAGAAAATATAGAAATGGAAAAGAAACAGATTGGATGAGCTTCTTAGCCAGACTCAACTTTATTCAGAAGTTTCTTATTGAGAAGAACTAGAAAGAACAGATAGAACGTGTTCCTCTATTTATTGGGGGAAGGTTAAAGTCCTATCAAATTAAGGGTGTAAAGTGGATGATTTCTCTGTGGCAAAATGAGCTCAACGGAATCTTGGCAGATCAAATGGGTCTAGGAAAGACAGTTCAGACTATTGGTCTTCTTGCTCATCTGAAAGGGATGGGCATGCATGGGCCCTTTTTAGTATTTACTCCTCTTTCTACTCTATCCAATTGGGTGAATGAAATCAATAGGTTTGTCCCAAGCATGAATGCTATAATCTATCATGGATCCAAAATCAAACGACAAGAGCTGAGGAATACCCACATGCCTCAAACAGTGGGTCCAACATTCCATGTTATCGTCACTTCTTATGAGGTTGTTATGAATGATAGCAAGGTTTTGGCTCGCTATGATTGGAAATATTTAGTTGTTAATGAGGGACACCAATTAAAAAAAATTCCAACTGCAAATCGCTGATGTTAGTGGCAAACAGGAAACCCGACTACAACAGTTTGATCCACATATTTAGGTAATAGTTACACAGGTGGAAAAGCTTGTTTAAACAGAGGTGGCAGAGTATCCCGTTTGTGAGGAGCCCTTTCTAATGCATCTGACAGTAAAGGCACCAGATCAGCCAGAATGAATGAAGTAGATCCACGATTCGAGGCAGATCCAGAATGATCATCTCCAAAATTCCAGGCAGTGGTTATAGCACTGATCCTCCAGCTGGCAGCAAAAAACTTAACAAACCTCCAACATGCCAGATGTTTCAAGCAACAGTTAGCAAATGGAACCTTCCTTTAATTTACTGTTCGATTTGTTTGAGGAGACACTTGACATGTGTCTATCTGTGTAACTGTTTTCTATTTTCAGAAAACAAAGTTATGAGCTCGAGTCTTGAATGGCTGAGGCAATTTTTATTATTTATACACATGTAAAAGGCAAAACAGGGGTTCGACTGGGCTGAGAGGAGAGGGTTTCGACGTTGTGTGAGAGGTTTCAACCTGAAGTTTTTAATTTTCTTTGCTGGAGCATGGGCTGTGTTTGGCCAGAGAAAATTTTCTGTAATATTTAGATGATCAATCAGCAATGGGCATGCTTTCTTTTACAGGATTCCTGTGTGGATGTGTTGGTGGCGTTCTTTCTCTGTTAAGTGTTTTTCTGTGATCATTACGCTTGTTTTCATTTTCTCATTGTCAGAAGATAGTACACAGAGAAGAATTTATTGGCAAATACTCTGCATCTGTCCTTTTGATAATCTTTATGTTTTCATCTAAAGAGATCAGTTAAGGAATTCTTAGCTGCTCCTTTGCTTGGTTTTTTCCTCCCCTATTTCTTCCTCAAATTGACACCATCAAAACTTAATTCAATCCAATATTTCCGCTACCTTTCCCTGTGTATGAACTTTGTCCAGATATGAGAAATCAATCACTTTTCTAAGCGCAGACCCCATTTGCCCAATGGCCCTCCTTGCTGTCCCAAAACAACCAATTAAAAACCCCAACCTCATACTTTCACAGCTAGCCTAAAATCCATCCCATACAAATCAAGTTAAATCGAAAAGAGAGATCCCTCTCTGAGTCTTGGAGGGCTAGATCTAAGACTCCAAGTGGTTCGAGGTTGCCTCTGTGACAACCCCCGCAGCCTTGGGAAAATCACAGAGCGCTAACATTAGTAACAATACATAAAGAGCAGTTGTAAAAAGGAAAAAACAATATAACAAATGCAAAAGGAAAAGGGATGTAACTATGCAAATATACTACACTACATGCATGAAAGATTAAAATGATTATTGTTAAATCCTAGCTAGCAAGTTAATGGTTATGCGATTTCATTGAGTTATATGGTTGATATGCATATGGTATATTTTAGAAGGATAGGATGTGGGTGGCGCATTTGAAAACGTGATATATGCTAATGGTTATGCGATTTGATTGAGTCATATGAAGTGGTGATTATGTTATGGCATAAGTTTGATATGGGCCGCACTATTGGTTTTAATGGGTGATGGTTTCGATACATGGTTTGATTAATTGTGTTAATGGAAAGCTTGTTGGAATGTAATAAGGAATTAATGGACTGTGAATGGAGGCGACGTGAATTTACTGCACATCACCTTTACTCCTTCGTTGGATGCCACCCTAATCAGGATATTGTTCAACTTTGTTGTTGTGGTTATGCTCCAACTTTCTAGCAGAGGGAGAACCGCTCGGCCAACTCACATTTTAAGGTGTTTGATTATAGGTATGTAGTTTTTTTTTCCATCCATGAGTCTGATATGGTTATGAAATAGATATTGTCTCAGATGTTTGGGTTTATGCTTTCCTTAAGTATAAAAACTGTGTTATTTGGTGACTTTTTCTGGAATGAATCGTTGGTGTTTTGTTTTTGCGATAAAGTTTTAAGTCACAGAGTTATCAATTGTTCTGAGTATTCATAGCCATAAAGGCTCTCTATCATTCTTGATGGTTTTAGTCGGAGGGTTTTCATTTGTTTTAGAGTGGCTGGGTGTCTTCATGCCTTTGTTTTCCATACCCAGTCTTTTGCTGTTATGGGGTTTTGAATGCACTGTGTCACTGCACTTTGCTTCACTTGGGTATGAGTTCGTTCATGTCACACAAGAGGTTGTGATGGATATTTCCCTAAGGGCTTGCTTAATTTGACCATTATGTCTCGACCCTATTATGTATCAACATTCTTGGGTTGATTGGGAGGCCACAAGGGTTATACCCTGCGTTTTGTAGGTGTCACTACAGAATCAAAGTGGATCCTTGCCCCTCTGTTCATAGTCTTCTCTATCATAGGATTTTCACCCCATCTGCAAAGACGTTGGTGGTATAACCTGTCCGTGCACCATTGGTTTTAGAGGTTTCTATCTGTTGTCAGGAGTCGACCCCATGTCTCCCTGTGTTGGTTCACAGGGCCAATCCTTGATCACTACAAGATCAGTTTTGATAAAGGGACCCCTTTATGTCATGTTGGATACATGGTTGATGGTTATAGGTTGGTGATGCATTGTCAATAATGTCCTATTATCGACTCATCTCTGTTGATTATCCTGACAATGGTTTTGGGTTATAGTCACTGAAATTGGTTATTATGATAGTAAATTTGTTAATCTCAACATTGAAGTTGGTTGATTAGAAAATGGGGTTGATACCAAGTCACTGTGTGTTGCATGGGTATTGTTGATATGTTAACTAGGCATTAGTTCCAATTGATTGATGCACAATGACGCTTCACACGTAATGCATTGGTATGAGTGGTGTTCCTACAACATGAATCAATGATTATGGTAACTATGTGTTTTAATGGCTAAATGGTTATTGCATTCGGGGTGTTTATGGAATTTCCATCCAATGTATATATTATGGATATTTAATTGCGTTATCAAGGATTGGCACAAGTTATTACACAATATGGTTTTGGTTGTAGTTTGATTCATTTGAGAAGTATTGTTGTTGCCTCCTTGTGTTGGATTGATAGCTCGACACGATAGGTCGAAATAAAAATGTTGTGACTGTGTGTTTTAAATTGTTAGATTGGAATATTGAAATCGTGGTAACTATGGCATGGTTATCCAATGTGTTTTTATCAATAGTAATTGATTGTGCCAATGGAGGAAGTCTCGGGTTTTTGAACATGGCTTTCTGCAATTTGTTCGATTTTTGTAAAAACGGGCCTACTGTTGATGCCTCGTTGAATTGGATGGATAGCCCAAAATTTTGATTGTTTAGAGTCAAAGAAAATTGGGATTGTACAATCACAAAAATATACTTGCATTGATTGATTTTTTTTGTGTTTTCTACAGCGTAGTGTGAGTTGGAGTGGTAATTGTTGTCTGTTTGTTTAAATGGAAAGTCAGTATGTTGCAAGTTTGAATATGAATTGTGGTGTCAATAGTCCACTATGTATGTTAAATGAATACTCTTCTTTTTAACAGTGATTGGCACTGATGTTGTGACAGTATAACTTCACGGAAATTCAATTATAAAACGATTAAAAGAAAAAATTGAGCACGACATTTGAGTTCGTATTTGATGATTGGAATAATTCATCAGCAGTGGTTGATTTTGATGATGAACATAGTGGAAATAGTTATTGTTTATACATTTGAGAATTGTCATAAGAAGTTAAATGGATAAATAAGAGGAACATAACTCCCTTATAGATTTTTGTGGAATGCGTACTGTCTTGGTTGATGAAACTGTGTTAAATATTTGATTTCAAACAGTGAACAAATTAATGCCCATAATTGTTTGAATTATGCATAGTAGTGGTTTTTTGGGTCATATTGGTAATTTGATTGGTAGATTTATTTACAGAATGGTTTTGTGCATCACTTAATTAATTTTATGAACAATAATCACTCTCTTTCCCTACCATTATTTCTCTTTCCGCTAATTACAACCCCCTCGCCTTCCCACATTCATTTTTCACTCCCTGTTCTAAAATTAATTACAATCAAGAATTTTTTTGTATTGAAGTAGTTTAAAGTCGTTGGATTACAATGGTGTTCTTTTTGGTCGCATTATAGTTGATTGTTGTGGTGTTTGAGCAGTAACCGTGTTTCTTTCCCCCTCATTTTATCATTTGTTTTGCTAATTACAAGCCCCTCGCATATCCCAGGACCTTTGTTCACCCCCTGCTGATTGAAAATAGTGAAACAATTTTTATGGATTGGATTGCATGAGCTTGATATGTGTCGAGCCAAAATCTATTTCATATTTTTAAAGAGTTATCATGTGTGGTTGTTTAAAAGACTATTTTCTAATCCATCATGCAGGCAGGAATGAGTTTTTTCAGTCGAAGTAGCCATGGCCGAGGCAACCGAGGGAGAGGTAATTGGAACAGAGGCCCAAGAAGGCCAAGATTCTCCAGACATTTTGACGCTGACTCACAAGAGTTAGGCCAATTGTTTCAGGCCAGATTTTTCAATTGGATTGGGCAAGGGGTGGTCCAACCTAGGTTTGGAAGGCCTCCCTTCCAATTTCTGCAAGCCCTTGGTATTCTTGTGCCCCCTCATATCTCATTGCAACCCGAGGTTCTCGAAAATGATGGATGGCAAGAGATTGTCCACCCGACAGTCTCCCAACATCGTGGCTGGCCCAATTCGTCTTTACATTCTCCCTCGCCTATTAACCCCATTGTCCAACTGCACCTATTCACTCACAAGTTCAGTCCTCTCATGCTAGCAAAAGGTTGAAAACCAAGGCCCACCATGCCCTTGAAAAAGGAAAATCCACTGCTACCCCTTCCTCACCCTCCAATGGCTCTGATAAATCTGTGTCTTCCCGGATGCATTTGAGGGATGAATGTTCTCACGTGATCAACCAGATTAGGCCTAAAGGCTCAGCGCAACCAAAGGAAAATACAGAAAAATCAAAGGGTGACAACAACAATCAAGGAAAGATTGCATCTCAGAGTGGGAAATATGGCTTTTGAGTTTTATTTTATTTTATCTATTGTTGATGACAATTGACTTCAGGAATTTTTGGACAACATATTTTATTTTCTGGATATATGAGTAATGCATTTTTGAAAATAATTCAAAATATCAATGAGCTAAATTGTCAAATGTTAATGTGATGAGGGGAGACACAAGGAGGTGTGTTTCCCTAACTAACTAGTTATGCTATGATTGTTATGAACTAAAGGGAGTCACAAGGGGTCCCACCTACTAGTTATTATTTATTTATAACCTTTATTATGATTATTAATTTTCCCCCTAACTAAAAGTTGGTTGAGTCTTTTAATTAACTTAACTAATGAATTGGTTCAACTACTTCAACCAATTCTAATTTGTCTCATCTATCTTGATTATTGTCTTGGTGTCTTACTTCTATATTTACACTTGTTTTCAACAACTGTTATATTCAAAAAATCATATAAAAAGTGAATTTCCTTTAAGATTCATTAATTTATAAAAGAATAGCCTAAGCACTCGTAATTAATACTTGTGAGTTAGGATGTTATTTTTTTTGGATATAAACATAGGGTGATATTCCTGTCTATTTTTCTTTATCCAAGCAAATTCTAAAAATGCTTGAGTAAGATCAATTCATATATTTTCCTCAACACAGGCTTGACAACCTTCTTCTTCAGTCCAACTTCTAAGTCAATTCCTGAAAAGGTGATGGCAACAACAAAGATCAGTAAG
Organism: Picea mariana; assembly: GCA_032191745.1. Classification (NCBI taxonomy): domain Eukaryota; kingdom Viridiplantae; phylum Streptophyta; class Pinopsida; order Pinales; family Pinaceae; genus Picea; species Picea mariana. The sequence goes on along the minus strand of JASDQU010014260.1, from coordinate 83,143 downwards.
AGCAGACAATGGCAGCAAGCCACACTCAGTCAAGGAAATGCATGGGCTGCAACAACCAACAGTTATGACACAACATGAATCAAACTGTTACAGGGAGCATGCTTTTTCAGGGTTGACGATGGAGATGATGGTGGCTTATTACATGATTCAATGGTGAATAGGGTAGGGTGACATACTTCCAGAGAATCTTCAGGGTCATGAGAATGATGAGGAGGAGGGATCCCCAATGAGCTGTATTTCCCCAAAATAAATTGCATGTGCCCAGGTTGACACCTGTCTTTCTGAAGCCGCATGAGTTCCACTTAGCACTCGTTCCCTTTCCAGGAACTTAGGAAAACACCAATCATGTCCACCTTAGACTTTACGAAATAATAATAAAATATTATTCCATTAGAGGTAAGCCCTCTAGCTTAGATGCTAGGCCTAAACACTTAACCCCCTCCCTTACCCTACCTAGTGGATCTTAGTCCCCCATAACTCTTTCTTCGTGGTCGGTCTACACACAACAATGTAATTTTATTAATGATATGTGTATTTACATATACAAAATCAGGCTCATGTCCTTAAGCATCTAGGCTCTCCGGCCTAATAAACATGTAAGTCTTCATATTATAAACACTTGGCTCACCAGCCTATAAACATAATTACAATTCAACAGGGGCTTAGCCTTGGGCTATTACAATCCCCTCCCCTAATTTTTCCACTGTCCTCAGTTCAACTTACTTACACAACAACAACAAGATTTCAAAAATCTTCAAAAACATGCAGGTACTATGCTCGCATAACATCTTCATGCTCCCATGTTGCGTCCTCAGGACCGTACTAGGTCGACTTAACTTTTACAATCTCTATGGCTCGATTCTGGAGCTGCTTTCTTTTTCGATCCAAGAAACGCACCAAATGCAACTGGAAAGCACTTTTCTGCTTCACCTGAATCACATTCCAATCAATAACATGATTAGCATCAGGTACACATTTCTTAAGCAATGACACATGAAATACATTACGTATAGACATGCATGCAGGAAATGCAAGCCTATATGCTACTGGGCCAATCCTCTCTAGGATTTCAAATGGCCCATAGTATCGAGCGACCAAATTTGAACAATTTCCCAACTTCAGGGAACTTCTGTTGGTCTTCACTCTCAGGAATACATGATCCCCTACTTTAAATTCCCTGTGAGTTCTGTTCTTATCAACATAACTTTTCTGCCTATCTTGAGCAACCTTCAAATTCTGCTTAATCTTCAGGATTTGTTCTTCCATTT
>JASDQU010014260.1:45547-75138 GCA_032191745.1 Picea mariana | reverse complement strand
AACATTTCAGCTCTTGATTCTCTATAATTATGGAGATGCACTCTGTGGAAGATAGGGTTTTTTGACCAGTCTTGAAGCTAGTCAATAAACAGGTGTTCCGGGTAAAACAATCATAACTTCTTCATAGAGAATCCAAATGAAGTGGGACCAATTTCATTGGAAATATTATGGCCTTTAGTTTCTTGTGTGAGATTTTCAGAATATTATGTTAAATATTGAGCGCGGGGCATTCTGTACAAGTTCGCTCTCCTGAATAAACCGAAATTGAATAAAGTCTACCATTCTTTATATAACTTCTTTTTGGGGAGAATTAAAGGAGTGAAAATTTGAGAAGTTTCAAAGAATACATTGAGTAATATTATCTACAGGATCAGAGTATTCCAAGAATTGAATAATTTCAAAAATTGAAGAAGTCTTAGGAAGCATTATCAGGTTCTATGTGATGGTTGGTTGATGGTCATGATTTAATGTAAAGTTTTATTATCTCTCATATATTCTTGGCTGGAAGGAAGGGGCAAGGATGGAGAGTTCAAATATTTCTTGATATTGGAGGCTTATATCTTCCTCTTGGAGGTTTATTAATACTGATTCACCCCCCTCTCAGTATCAACATAAATATTTCATTTTCTTATCACAATACCTCTTAGTCAAGTGTTTCTTTTCAAAATTCTTCTTGAATTCCCTCAAAGTAACACCTTTCTCTTTTATGTGTTGCACCTGCACAAGCTTATCCCACCACATGGATGCATTACCTTTCAGTTGATATATGAAAATTCTTCCCTCTGCATGAGAAGAATAATAATGCAATTGAAAATAATTTCTCATGCCCAACAACCATGTCTCTGCATCTTCATCCTTCTTGTGCTCCCCATCAAACGTAGGAGGTTTTATTTTGTTCATTTATCCTTGTAGCTCATCCTTCCTAGACCTCTTATGCTTCCTAAAAAGGGATAGACTTGAGCTACGGTGTACTCTCTTATTGGAATGCCTCGGGGAGTGTTGGTGATGTTTGCTATCACTTTTTGTTCTTCTTTGACTTCCTAATTTTCTTGAGCCACTCTCCTTATCCAATTTATTTTCTATTATTTCCAGGCTCTGCATCAACTTTATGTTGAATTCTCCATGTTGCTCCCTGACTTTCATGATCTTTTTTTTATCTGCTCGCTGAGTCTGGACATTTTTCTACAACTTTTCAATGATTTTCATCATGTTTCCCTCTTTATCTATCTCTTCTCCATGCCCATTGGAGTTCGATCCTTCAAATCCTAAATGGACATCCATTCCTCTAACTTCATTTTTTGAACTGTAATCATCTTGTGCCTTTCCCATTTCTCTGCATTAAGCGACAATTCAGTTCAGTTTTGACAATCGTTAACTTTGCAAAATGTGTAGTCAACCGAAATTTTGTCAGGCTAATAGACATTAATAATTTTCCAGAATAAACCAATCCAATTCAAAAAAAAAATATCATATTCTATTTTATGCGGGTCTTAATCGGTCAAGATCCCCTCGGGCTTCTATCTTTAAGCCCCACTCTGTTCTTCAAAAAAATTTCGGGTGTTAGCCCCTTTTTCTTCTGCCCTTGGTTTGCATGGAACCACAACTGTGACCCAACGCTTATTATTTGGGTGCTTATCCAGAGCCTTGAAACTTCGGGCTCTGGGCTTCAGAGGTTTCCCTTTTTCTGTGCATCCCAACATCACAAAACAATGAACTATAGAATGCATGAAGAATGACGGATCTATGGTCCACATTCATGCACAATTTATTCCAGAGTGTCAAGTCTCTGGACTTCACGATCGGGCACCATGTGTCCATTGGGGCCCATGGTTTCCATGCTCAAACTAATAAATTCCAAAAAATTCACATCAAATTTAGTACGTTTAAAATTGCGGGGACATGGGTTGGAAGTTTTGGAGTAACTCGTCGATCGTTCCACAATTGTCCCCACAATGACATGTACCCCTTCTTGAAAACCGTGGTTTGGATTGTGGGACCTCCTTGTAGAATTATCTACCGCACAACGTTGATCTCCACAATGCCGTTCGACCATTGATCTTGATAGATCGTGATAAAATTTATGAGGGATCGATCCAACTAACTTCTTCACCAAGCTTAACTACCTTGTTCCACCACCAGAGGCGCCACATGGCAGGACACACGAAGCCGACACATGGTCCAATCAGGTGGGTGATATATGTCACATTCTAACTGCACTTCTATCTTACAAAGGTTCTTAAATCACTGACACAAGGCACACATCCCATGTGTCCACATCATCGCTAGCGACGTCAGTAGGCCACTTCACTTTGGGACTTCGAGCTTCGGGATATTTCAACTTAGCATACCCCGTTTCTCTTGAACGCTGAATTCCTGAGCAATTCGATATTCTAACACACGTCTCCTTCGACGAACAGTCCAAATTATCTCTGGAGTTCAGAGCTTTGGGCTTCGAAAATTCTATATTTTCCACTCTATTCATAGCCCATTTCTCCTGAACGTCGTATTCTTGAATGAGCTAACTTGCCGACACGTCTTCCTTTCTTGGATCAACGAACAAGAATTGCATGAAGTTCGCTTTGTCTTCTCTATAGGTAACCGAGAGATGTGACCTCGGCTTAACCTTTGGGTGCTTATCTCACTTTGCAATATTGACAGTCATGTTTTAAAGAACCATGAAGATCAACGTCTAGGAGTGATTGCAGAGACTCAACTTGTTCACGCTTTAATTTCTCTTGTTATTTCCGCAATGGAAATATGCTTGTCCATAGTGAAATCGATATCCACCGTTGATCTGTTGATTGAGCCATATCAACGATCCGGAGGGATTACAGAGTCTCAACTTACTCTCACTTTAATTTCCTTCCTGGTCTCTGCAATGGATCCCCATCATTGATCTCCCTTCAACAAGATATAATGGTCATGACTTAATCTTTTCTTGATCTGACAACTTATCTTGCTCTCACCTATATCTAACGGCCCAACACTACGAATGTTGTGATTTCCTTCTCTATGGATATTTCTTAAACTTGTTACACCTCTTGTGTTTCCGAACACAGTCCAAGTATTCTTTCAATGCCCTTCTGGCACTATGTACCTCAAAATTCTCTGGACTTTCTTTGCCGAATTTCTTGTTCGTGGCCCATCCAGGTTCCGGGTAGAAACCATGGGTTCTGAACCTGATTTTTGTCCATTTCGAAAACAATTATTTTCAAAAAATTTGCTTCAGCTTCCACTAACATGGCCCATCCAGGATCAGTGTTGAAACCATGGATTTGATACCATTTTGTAACATCCTTTTTCCATCAACCTTTGCCGGGTAACGCTACCCAACAACCTTATCTTTTTCCAACTAGCTCTGATACCATTTTGTAAATTTACATGCACACATATCTAACACAATTAACAGTTATAACATTCTGTTCATGCCACTTATTCATGTGGAAATAATCATTAAAACATACTGACAATATATTCTAACCATACATATATCAATGCGAAAATAACAATAAGCCTACACACACAACATAGCTGATATATCCTAGCATTACTCATCAAGTTATAACACATGTACAATTACACAACATACAATTAACAAATATTTGGCACTTATCTTTCAATATATGACTACCAAACTGCATGCATACCTTCCATGAAACTCCTAGACTTAGACGACGGTGCTCATCATGCTCAACAATGGGTCACCCTCGAGCTGGGACTAAACTCCACTTGGCAAGGGATTCCTAGGCTTGGCAAGGGAAACATGAAAGTCGCACAGGTCAATGGGAAGGATTATCTCCCAGGGCCAGCTCACACTAACAGACTACAACCTCTCATTCCCCACATTCCTATTGGTGCAGACCCCCCCTTCTCCCCATAGGGATGCGTGGCCTCCCAGTCTAGGATCTTCAAATTTTTGAGATGAAGCAGTTCTTCGATTCCCTGCTGGAACCTCCAAGAAATAATCCACAGGTCTTTGTGAAACTTCACCCGTGTGAACAAGCACCAGGCGTAATCTTCGACCAGGTGATCAGTACCCGTGACCATAGGCCTAACCAAAATGTGTTTCACAATTTTGCGTGTCAGGTAATCACATGTGAGTCAACCTCGACTCTTCGATTTCCAAACTCTTGAACTAACGTCTAGAGAGTGCTAGCTCTTCTCCTTTAACCTCCATCAACGTGACCTTTGGCTAGAACCTGGGGCTCACACTTATGATCTTTTCGTGACTTCGCACCTCGTGTCATTAGAATATAGCTCACCTCCCTTTACTCAAAATCCAAAATTTTGAACTCTCCCTGGACAATCAATGGTCCTTATCTCTCCCGCAACCGACGATCGAGATCCACTTCACGAATCAGGACTTCACATCTCAGGATTTCGTGTCTCAGGATTTTGCGTTTTGACTATCGAAAGACTGCTCGTCTCCCTTCCCTCGATACCCGAACTTGTGAATTCTTCGGGACCAGACTTACGGTCCACGCTACCCTTCCAGCCAAAGACTGTGATTAAATTGTGAACTCGAACTTCGTGAGTCTTCACTTCTTCCACTCCTGCTTCTCTTGCTTTGTGACTCAATGAAACATTGATCTTTCACCACGTGTCCTACCTCAACGGATGGTCACAATCGCCTCGCGATTTCGGACTTTGCGAGTTTCACTCTTCTCCTTGCAAATATTCTGATTTGTGAAATTTCAAAGGATCCTTGTGATTAACCAGTGCGCTACTTCTCCAAGATCTAACGACCTGAAATGTTTCAACTCCTCCTGGACGAATCTTAATCCTTGATCTTCCTTCGGCTACCTCGAATTTCTGCGCTCCACCTTTAGACGCTTCAACTCTTCAAGACTTAGAAAAGTTTCTAAGTGTTTCCTCTCGAAGCTTAGAACCACTACTCCTCCTGAGATTTGTTCTCAAGAGGTAACTTAAATCCTCGACTCATCCTCTGATCAATGTAATCCTCAAGAATTTGAGAACCTTCGAAGTCTTATAGGCTTTGACGTCCTGTCCACTATCTCTTCTAAGCTTGAGACTTGAAACAAGCCTTGATTTGACGCTTGATTTCACTATTCCTTCTGAGTTTTTGAACTTTTGAAAGGAAAGTTCTTTTCGACTAACTCCCTTTATCCTACATAATTCACATCTTGCAAATCAAACAGAGTATTCAATAACTCTTATTGTGCTATCTCCTGCACATATTTTCCTTCAAGGTATTCAATGACCTTGATACTCCTTCTTGAGTATATAATTCTTCTAGTGTGCCCTTCTGGCACGTTCTTCCTGAATTCAACACAGAACTTAGATGTGTGCTCTTTGCACCGACTCATAGAGTCCTCAACACTCTGTCATGCACTCCTTGCACAGCCTAAAGAACCCAGAAATAACTCAACAATCCTCAAATATTAAGAAGTCTATCTTAATCCTATAGATGAAAACTAACATATACATCTACAACATATATGAACACATACATATATCATTCAAAGAGCACAGATAACATAAAATAACATCATATGCATGAAAAACTGCCTTTCTTCGTATTAATATCAATGTTTGTTTATGACTGTGTACAAGAGCTCGGACTGCAACAGAGTCTCGCTTTCCTCTCTACTTCCTATCTCTTCTAATCTAATCTAAAAAAACTCATCTCTATACAAAAGATCTCTCTTTTTTACAAAAGAGGGATCTATGAGCTTATCCTCTCCACCGCCTTAGTGCCATCAACATTTACGTTAAGACACCTTAACCCTATGACTCATTACATTGAACAGAGATCCAGAACTGACATGGATCTAGACCTGCTTTTAGTCGATTATTTCGATGAACCCATCCACACCTGTCCAAAGGCATGGCTTTGGCATTTATCGACCTTACACATAAATTAACTTAATTTTATAATTCGAATTTTGAAAATGAGAGGGTCGGTGCCTCTTCCTATCTCCAAATGCGTGCTGACATGTTGATTTTTTAATGCATCTGTCAAGTCAGAAATATTCTCCTGCATCATACTCCACTACTGTGAAAAATTCATGAGCTCCTGCTCATGAGCTCTCCAGCTCCGTTGAAATCCTCCTGGATCCCAAAATTTTACTTGGATATGTCTACCTGCTCCTCTACTTTGTTGTTGTTGGTTTTGTTGCTTCCCTGCTGCTATGGCATGATCTCTTCTGCTCAACTTCTCCTTGATAACAATCTCCTCTACTGACCTCAACATCAAGTTTTTGATCTCTTCTATCACCCTGTCCAGCTGCTCCAGTGGTTGGCTCTTCTTATGCAATCTTCTCTGTTGCACTTCCTCCTCTCCATACTTATCAATGGGCATATCTACTTGATCACTCATGTTGTCTTCATCTCCTCTTGTGGCACTAGTTTTCCACTCTACCACAGACTTCAATTCTGCAGTCTCCTTACTGAATTGTTTCTCAGCTTCTTCCTCTGACATATTGGTTTCTATCAGCTCCTCTTGTGCTGGCATATCTCCATCTTCTATCAACTGTTCCTCTAGTTGGAATTTTGCTCCCTCTTTTGCTGCATGCTTCGATGCTGCAGTGATCATCTGTTCAGCTTCCCGGCTGAAATTTCTGAGCAATTCTGTCGAATGCTCTTCTCTTGCAATCTTCGTGACTGTCTTCTAGCATCCATCTTCTGGTTTTGGATTGTCCAACCAATCCTCCAACATATTCAACTCTTGCTCCCATTGAGTGAGAAATTAATCAGAATTCTTGTTAAGGACCTAACCCATCACATAGGTAGAACAATGTATTCCGATGTAATAAAGGTCAATATTAATAAGGCCTTGCAATAAAGTAGAATAAGTTGAATGTAAGAAGACCTAATAGAAGCTTCCACTTCTAGAAGGATCTTCCTCTAGATGGTTCTATTGATAGACATATTTAGTATAAATAGGAGTCGAGGGTATGAGAACCATAGCTTGGATATTATTGTAATAGAGCTCTGCTCGACTCGAGGTTGCCCCCTCGAAGAGGCCCATGAGCATTGCTCTCAATAATCGAAGTGCTCTTTCTAGTGTTATTTTTTTATCATTTCAGTATTATTGTGGTGTTATTCTGGTTATATTGTTGTTCATATTCCATTTCTAGCATTTTATTTTTGTTCTACATACTTTTTATATTTGGAATATTACAAGTGGTATCAGAGAACTTTCCTTGGCAGAAAATTGTGGGTTAATTTTTTTTCAGGGTAGAGACGTATTCCAATGTCTTTAAGCCAAAACGATCTGTCATTATGTGCATAAACTTGCGGTTGAGGGATTCATTCATGCAGGAAATACAAGTGGTTCTTAAGCGCACATCTGTTGGCCACCCTTGTAACCCCTGTTTGTACCCCTTCGAGTGGTAGTGCATAAGACAACAACACCTGTGTACGGATCGACCTATATTTCCTGAAGCCCTCTTTAGATAAGCCGATCGGCCACCTGACTACTATATTGCCACTGAGAACAACACTCAGGAAGATACTCTCTAGTACCTGGGTAGTTGGGTGTATGACTAAGGGCACGTTCTAGCCTCTTTGGTTAGTGCCCGGAGATATTGGGTCGAGTACTATTGTTGGACCCTGCATGTATATGAGAGAGCTATAGCATAGGGTAAACCCTTGTCTATAGAACCCTTGAATACCTAACTCTTGGGGATGAAAACAAGAAAAAATAAAAATAAAACAGACAAGATCTATTACTGTGCAACTGTGTTCGAGTTTCCAAATCACTACACATTTCTTGTTGGTTAATAATTTGGGCATTTCATCACTGCAGTATTCTTCAGACCGTAGTATAACTTCGTAGGTGTAAAAAAAAAAAAAAGTCTGGAAACTTTTGCACCATTATTTGAGGCCTATTCCATTGGATTTATCTCTTCGCCCTTATCACATTCATACATATCATTTTTCAGCAAGATTTATGACCCCACCCGCCCTGTTTCGGTTCCCTCGTCATCATGGCCCATACCCGTAGCCAAGACTTGGAAGCTCACCTCAATACCTTCCAATCTAATTTCACAGAGACCCAACAAGAAGTGAAACAACTCAGTGCCAATGTTGCCACCATCAATACAACCATGCAGTCCTCCATCGCCGCCTCAGTCAAGGAACTCAAACAAGACATGACTACCCAGCTTAAATATGTTGTTTCGATGATCTGCACCAAGCTGCATATCCCTGCAGATAACCCTTTATCTGACCCACGTCCACATACCGAAGCTGAAACTTCCTCTCATTCCCACAATTCTTAGCCCCATCACTTTCAGCGTGACCTACGCCTTCCGCGGGTGGATGTGACCAAATTTGATGGCTTAGATCCCACTGGTTGGGTAACCCAAATGGAACATTATTTCTCTTTATACGACATTACAGATGACTTGGCCAAACTCTGGTATGGTGTTCTCCATCTACGTCAAGAACGTTGGCAATGGAGAAAAACTTCCCGTCAAGGGTATATTGCTTGGACACACTCTGTGGAGATATTTATGAATGCTTTGACACTGACACCAACCATTTAGGACGTTTGACAAAGTTGAAACAATTCAGAACAATGGAAGACTTTATAGATGCTTTTGAGTGCCTAGATTTTCAGACTGAGGGCATGTCTGATACCTTTTTTCGAGAATGTTTTATCAGTGGCCTCGAGGAGGAGATTTATGCCCATGTCCTCATGGCTCGACCTTAGAGTTGGGTGGAGGATACTAAAAGAGCTAAAGAATCACAATAAGTTGTATCTTCTCAAAACTGAAAACCCTCCTTTATTCCTCACACTAAACTAGTAAATCCCACTACTCCCTCTGCTCCACTAAAGATCCAAAAATTGACCAGGGTTGAAATGGATGAATGTCAACTCAAAGGTCTTTGTTATAATTGTGATGAAAAATATTTTTCGGGCCACAAGTGTAAGGAACAAAATATTTTTATGGCCATCTTGGAGGATGTTTCAGAAGAGGATGTTGAAACTCCTCTTGTGTCTGAGTCACCTGAAACCATGGATATAACCCCTCCCTCAAACCCTCCCGAAGTAGAACCAGTCATTTCTCTAAATTCTCTCACTCATTTCTCTACTCCCCAAACCCTCAAGCTAATTGGTTACATCAAGCATAGGAAGGTCATCATTCTGGTTGATAGTGGCAACACCCATAATTTTATTCATTGCTGCATTGCCCAAGAAACTCATTGTTATATCAATGCAGTCAATAATTTCCAAATCATGATTTCCAATGGTGGCTCCATGAAATGTGGAGGGCGTTGTGAAAATGTGTGTCTCCAAATTGGTGACTACCACTTGAAATATCATATGTTTATTATCGACATGGGTGGTTATGACATTGTGTTGGGTGCAAATTGGCTAAGGACTTTGGGTCCCATTCTCATGGATTTCAAAGAATTAACCATGCAATTTGACTAGGAGGGTCAAAAACATAAGTTCCAAGGCATTACCACCGGTTCACCGGAGATTATTAGTTCCCATCGCATGGAAAATCTTCTAAAAAATGGTCATTCTGGAATTATTTCCCAACTCCATGCCATACAGGTAACAGTGACACCCTCTGTGCCTCAAGACCTCCAATCCATCCTCTCTAAACATCAAGTGGTCTTTTCCACTGCCTAGGGACTCCCGCCTTCCCGTGGTGTTCATGAAAATTCCATTCCCCTTATCCCAGGAAGCCTCCCTCCCAATATCCATCCCTATCGTCACCCCTTTTCCCCCAAAAAATGAAATTGAGAAAATGGTTTAAGAACTTCTTAACACAGGTGTTATTTTCCCTAGTATGAGCCCCTACTCTTCTCCTGTGGTCATGGTCCTGAAGAAAGAAGTTTCTTGGCGCATGTGTCTTGACTTCCGTGCCCTCAACAAACTCACCATTACAGACAAATTTCCCATTCCTGTCATTGATGACCTCTTGGATGAATTGAGTGGCGCCTAGTTTGTTACTAAACTTGATCTTCATTCTGGCTACCACCAGATTCGTATGAAAGAGGCAGACATTCCTAAAACTACCTTTAGAACTCATGAGGGCCTCTATGATTTTTTGGTCATGCCCTTTGGCTTGTGTAGTGCCCCCTCCACCTTCCAAAGCCTCATGAATAATGTATTTCACCCTTTTCTCTGTCATTTTGTCTTAGTTTTCTTTGATGATATCCTCATTTATAGAAAAACCTGGACAGACCATCTTTCTCATGTGGACTGTGTTCTCTATCTACTCTCTCAACACCAACTTTTCCTGAAACAATCTAAATGTGCTTTTGGTGCCTCAGAAGTCGAGTACTTGGGTCATCTTGTTGGTAAGAATAACGTTTGGGTGGATCCTAAAGAGATTGAATCTATGCAAGACTGGCCTCACCCAAAGATTCTCAAAATATTGAGGGATTTCTGGGCTTAACAGGTTATTATCGCAAGTTTGTTAAGAATTGTGGAAAGATTGCGACACCTCTCACTCCACTCCTTAAAACGAATTCTTTCACTTGGACTCCAATAGTTGCTCAGTATTTTCAAACCTTGAAGATGGCCATGTGCACCACTCTAGTCCTGGCCCTTCCCGATTTCACAAAGACCTTTGTCCTGGAATGTGATGCTTTAGGGGTATTAATGATGTCCTTATAAAAGAGGGTCGACCTTTGGCATTTACCAGCAAACAATTGTTTGAACGAAATTTGGGCAAATCAATCTATTAAAAGGAAATTTTGGCTATTCTGCATGCCGTTGATTTTTGGGGCTCGTATCTATTGGGGAAACCCTTCCAAATTAAGTCATATCATCAAAGCCTCAAGTATTTTATGGAACAACGCATTTCCTCCCCAGAGCAAAAAAATGTGTGACTAAGCTCTTTGGATATGATTATGAGATCATTTACAAGAAATACAGAGACAATGTGGTGGTGTATGCACATTCCTGAAAATATGAAGCTGAAGGCTCCCTTTTTTCTCTCTCCTTCATTGTACCAGATTGGCTCCAAGCCGTTTGCTAGGAATGGATACATGATCCCAAAAGTTCGCTTCTGATACAACAATTGCAGTCCAATTCTCCAACTTCCCCAGGGTACTCTTGGCTCCATGATGAGCTTCGATACAAAGGCCGTTTGTATTTAAGTAAACAGTGAAAACTTAAATCCACGGTGCTTTCTGAGCTTCATGCTACACCCACAACTGGGCACTCCGGGTTTATCAAAACCTATGACAGGGTCAAACATTCTTTTTTATGGGATGGTATGAAACAAGACATTCATAATTTTGTGGTCAAATGTGATGTGTGTCAATGCAATAAAGGTCAAACAGTCAAATCTTCCTGGCACACTACAACCGCTTCCGATTCCACCTACTATTTGGAGGGATATCTCTATGGATTTTATTACAAGCTTACCTAAATCGGGAAATAAATTAGTCATCATGGTGTTAGTTGATTGTAGCACCACTTTTCACTCACTACTGTGTAGGTGTTACTACGCGAAATAACAACATTCTCACTCACAATTAATCACATGCATTCAAAACAAGTTAAACACATTCAACACAGAGTAATCATACAATTTACTGCCATAATCAACAATCAATACTATTTAACATCAATTCATATATACAGCGGAATACATGATGATTATAATACACAGTGGTACAGAAACATAATTAAAGCATCATCTGGTACTTATCTTTGAATAGTGGTAGATTCCACCAACCAAGTGCAGGCCTTCCACAAACCTCCCAGCCTTAGACTGCACTGCTCATCAACTCAACAGTGAGTCACCCCTGAGTTGGGACTAAGCTCCACCCCAAGACAAGGAATCCTAGGCTAGGCTGAGGTTACAGGGAAATAGCACACAACCACAAGGATGGAATTCTCTCCCAGGAACCTCTCACGCTCACTGCCCACAGACCCTCATTCCCCACATGCCTATTCCACCCCAGGAGTATACACCTTCTCTGTCACCTAGATAGTCCTTCGGCTGCTAACCTCCCTTGCCTTGGGTTACAGCAACAGGCCAGACCAGAAGTCTCCAGGCTCTGTGGCAGCTACAAGGTTCCTTCCAGGAGTTCTCTCCTTCCTCTGTACACTCTCTCTCCTGGAGAGAGTGTTGATCCACTGGCCAACAAGCCAGACGCAATCCAGCACTTGGCCACAACAATCAACAGGGAAAAATGACGCGACTTTCCTACAGGCTCAACAATGGACGAATGGCTCATGGTCACGACTTTGGGATAGAGACCCCATGCACAGGCTCGATCTCAGATAGAGGATACACATGGGTTCTCCAGACGAACACAGGTTTTTCAATTCAAAAGATGTACATGGTTTTTCTGCAGAGGTTGGGTCCATCATACCGCTCAGAGGTCGTATGCACTCAGGCCGTTGGGTGGAATGAAGGAGAACCCCCATCACATCTCATCTTCGCCATTTTATTTGCATGGGTTGGGGCTGACACTTGTCGCCTTGGAAAATGTATGCGTTTACCCAGCATGCATCACCTTCCTCATGGTTAGGAACTTAGGATAAAACATGAAATGCTCATGCCTTTTGGAATAATATTAAAATATTATTCCCAAGGATGAAGCCCCCTAGGCTTAACACTTAGCCCCTTTTCCCACCTTCCAACCCCTAATCCCTTGCCTTCTCTATGGAATCTTAGTCCCCCTTCACTCATTCATCGTGGTCAGTCTGCACCTGGCGGTGTTTACAATTTTTTATTAATTGTTCTACATGATTACATATACAACAGCAGGCTCCTAGCCTTCAACACTTAGGCTCCCTGGCCTAACAAACACATAAGCCACCAGCTTATAAAAACTTGGCTCACCATCCTATAAAACATAATTACAATTCCTTTCAGAAAATGATTTACGATAGGTCTTGACCTTGGGGACACTACATTGATCTCCTTTCAAAGTATGCTCATTTTTGTGCTCTTCAACACCCATTTACAACATCCACTGTGGCTCAACTTTTCAAGGATCAGGTCTTCAAGCTTCATGGCATGCCGCATTCTATTGTTTCTGATCGTGACCCAACTTTCACCAACAATTTTTGGAAAGAACTATTCAAGCTACAAGGCACCCAATTGCATCTCAGCACAACTTATCATCCCTAGACAGATGGTCAAACAAAAGTTGTCAACAAGTGTTTGGAAACATATTTAAGGTGTTTTTCATTAGAAAAGAAAAATCAATGGTCTCAATGGTTACCCCTAGCTGAATGGTAGTACACCACTTCATACCATACAACTACCCGCAAGACTCCTTTTGAAGCGGTATATGGACAAAATCCACTGTTAGTTCTCTCATATTTACCAGGTGTCTCGAAGGTCCAGGCGGTTGACCAAACACTTATAGTTCGAGAGGCTATTCTCTGTACCCTTGAAGAGAATTTGGTCATGGCCTAGAATCACATGAAGCAACAAGCAGATCAAGGTCACTCTGAACATCATTTTGCAGAAAGGGATCAGGTGTTTCTTCGACTGCAATCTTACAAGAAAACTTCCCTCAAGGCCAACCATTGTCAGAAGTTAGCACCCAAATTTTATGGTCCTTATACAATTCTCAAGCATGTGGGACAGGTGGCCTATTAGTTAGCTTTTCCCAGTCATTCTAAGCTACATCCTATTTTTCATGTTTCATGTTTGAAGAAGGTGATTGGAACTAAGTTCCAAATTCAAGCCAACCTTCCCGAGTTGGACAAAAAGGTTCCATTTGGCTACAACCACAAGCAGTTTTGGACCAGCGTGAGCATCGCCTGCATCAGTGAACCATCAAGGAAGTGTTAGTCCAGTGGAAAGATACAACTCTAGCAGATGCCACTTGGGAACCAGCTACCATTCTGAAGCCATTTCCACATCTCAAGCCTTGAGGACAAGGTTCTTTTTAAGGGGGAGGACATGTTAGGGACCTAACCCCTCACATAGGTAGAACAATGTATTCCGATGTAATAAAGGTCAATATTAATAAGGCCTTGCAATAAAGTAGAATAAGTCTAATGTAATAAGACCTAATAGAAGCTTCCGCTTCCAAAAGGATCTTCCTCTAGATGGTTCTATTGATAGACATATTTAATATAAATAGTAGTCAAGGGTATGAGAACCCTAGCTTGGATATTATTGTAATAGAGCTCTATTTGACTGGAGGTTTCCCCCTTGAAGAGGCCCATGAACATTGCTCTCAGTAATCGAAGTGATCTTTCTGTTGTTATTATGTTATCATTTCAGTATTATTGGGGTGTTATTCTGGTTATATTGTTGTTCATTTTCCATTTCTAGCATTTTATTTCTGTTCTCCATACTTTTTATATCTGGAATATTACAATTCTCCTCTTTTTCTACTGGGGTAGACATCAATGTCTGTTCTTTCTCCTCTTTGATAGTCTCTGCTGGCTGTCCTTCTATTGCTACTCCTGCAACACATGCTCTATCCCCAACTGGGCTACTTGGTAGGAATACCTCAATTCCTTCAATGATCAAAATAATCCTTTGATCCACCTCCACCAGCTCTCCTTGCTGATATGAACTCTCAGCTGAGTTCATGAGACTTTCAAACAGTCTTCTCTCACTTCCCTTGCCCACATGGCAACTTGGGATTTTTCTTTTGCTCTCCTGGCAGTCTATGTGATCTTCCAATGATCCCATCTCATTGCCCACCTAACAATATGAAATTTCATTACTACTCCTCTGGAATCATATGAGACCTCCCACTGATCTCTTTCCATTGCCCACCTGGCAACTTGAATGTCCATTTCTGCCCTCTTGGCAGTTTATGAAATCCTCTGCTAATCTCATATCATTGCCCACCTGGCAATCTGATAGCTCACTGTTGTTGTTCTAGAAGTATTTGAGATCATCTATTGATCTCTTATCCTCATCATCATTGAGACTCTTCCCAGTTTCTGGCTCACAAATGTGAACCACTTCCTCCTCTGTTTCAATGACGTTTTTAGCATGCCTCAACCACCTTTTCAACATTTGTTTCTACCTTCTGGACATCAACTTTTGGACATGCCATTTTACTTTCCTCTTCAAAGGACATTCATATGTCGAGTGTACCTTTGCATCCTACTGCATCTTCAGTGCTAGCCTATCCATATTTTCTCTTATTTCTGTGAGCTCTTTGTCTGTCTCAACTTTGTTTTTTTGTTGGTGGTCCTTTCCTTGACCACCCATATGGCCTTCAGTAGCCATTTTCCAAGATCTATTTTCAGCTCATCTAGCTTTCTACCATTTATTTCACACCTTACTAGAAGTCACACACAGAGCATCAATACTCTGTCTCCTTCTCACCTGCTGTCTACAGACAAACTTTAGCTTCTAATATCATTCAACGTTATCATATTATCTTCTTCACCTCCTCGCTTCTTTGCCTGTTGTCTGTAAGGAAAATATAATCTCTGATACCACTTGGTGCAGACCCTCCCTTCTCCCCAAAGGGTTGCATGAACTCTTGGTCTAGGATCTTCAAATTATTGAGTTGAAGCAACTCTTCAATTCCCTTCTGGAACCTCCAAGAAACAATCCACGGGTCTTTGTGAAACTTCACCCGCATGAACAAGCACCTGGCATAAGCTTCCTCTAGGTGACCACTACCCATGACCACAAGCCTAACCAAAAGGCGTTTCACGATTTTGCGTGTCGGTTAATCGCATGTGAGTCAACCCCGACTCTCCGATTTCTGAACTCTCGAACTAACATCTAGCAAGTGATATCTCTTCTCCTTTAACCTTCATCAATGTGACCTCTAGCTAGAACCTGGGGCTCAAACTTCTGAGCTTTTTGCTACTTCGCACCTCGCGTCATTGGAATATATCTCACCTCACTTTACTTGAAATCCAAACTTTAGAACTCCCCCTGGACAATCAACAGTCCTTATCTCTCCTGCAACTGACGACCGATATCCACTTCCCGAATCGAGACTTTGCGTCTCGAGATTTCATGTCTCGAGATTTCACGTTTTGACTATCAAAAGACTAATCGTCTTCCTTCCTCCAATACCCGAAATTTCGAATTCTTTGGGACCATACCTATGGTCCATGCTACCCTTCTAGCCAATAGCTGTGATTAAATCACAAATTTGGACTTCACGAGTATTCAATTCTTCCACTCCCACTTCTCCCACTTTGAGAATTAGCGAAATGTTGATCTTTCACCATGTGTCCTACCTCAACGGATGGTCACGATCGCCTCACGATTTCAGAATTCATGATTTTCACTCTGCTCCTTACAAATATTCCGATTTGCAAAATTTCGAAGGATCCTCGTGATTAACCAGTGCACTGCTTCTCTGAGATCTAACGACCTGAAATGTTTCGGCTCCTCCTAGACGAATCTTAATTCTTGATCTTCCTTCGGCTACCCCAAATTTCTCTCTAAGCTTAGAACCACTACTCCTCCTGAGCTTTGTTCTCGCGAGGTAACTTAAATCCTCGACTCCTCCTCTAAACAATGTAATCCTCAAAACTTTGAGAACCTTTGAAGTCTTATAGGCTTCGTCGTCCTGTCCTCTATCTCTTTTGAGCTTGAGACTTGAAACAAACCTTGCTTTGACGCTTGATTTCACTCTTCCTTCTGAGTATTGGAACTTCTGAAAGGAAATTTCTTTTCGACTAACTCCCTTTATCCTACGCAATGCACATCTTGCAAAGAAAACAGAGTATTCAATAACTCTGATTGTGCTATCTCCTGCACATATTTTCCTTCAAGGTATTCAACAATATTGAGACTCCTTCTTGAGTATATAATTCTTTTGGTGTGCCCTCCTAGAATGTTCTTCTTGAATTCAACACAGAAATCAGATGTGCGCTCTTTGCATCGGCTCACAAAGTCCTCAACACTATGTAGTGCACTACTTGCACAGCGTAAAGAACCCATAAATAACTCAACAACTCTCAAAGATTAAGAAGTCTATCTTAATCCTAAAGATGAAAACTAACACATACATCTACAACATATATGAACATATACAAATATCATTTAAAGAGCACATATATCATAAATAGACATCATATGCAGGAAAAATTGCCTTTCTTCGTATTAATATCAATGTCTGTTTACAATAGTGTACAAGAGCTCGAACTACTACAGAGTCTCGCTCTCCTCTCTACTTCCTATCTCTTCTAATCTAATATAAAAAAAACTCATCTCTATACAAAAGATCTCTCTTTTTTACAAAAGAAGTCTTTATGAGATTATCCTCTCCACCACCTTAGTGCCATTAACATTTCCGTTAAGACACCTTAACCCTATGACTCATTACATTGAATAAAAATCCAGAACTGACATGGATCTAGACCTTCTTACAATCAATTATTTTGATGAACCCATCTAGACCTGTCCAAAGGCATGGATTTGGAATTTATCGACCTTACACATAAACTAACTTAATTTTATAATTCAATTTTTGAAAACGAGAAGGTCGGCACCGCTCCCTATCTCGAAATGTGTGATGACGTGTTGATTTGTTAACACACCTGTTGAGTCAGAAATATGCTCCTACGTCACCTATCCCACCCCAGGAAGTGCTCCCCTTCTCTGTTCCACAGTCCTTCGGGTGCCCCACTTCCCTTCCAGGGCTCAAGAACATGCCAGACATAAATTCTCCGAGAACTAATGTTTTAGTTGGGATCCCTCTAGGAAATCACTTCCCCAACAAACTCTCTCACCTGGAGAGAGTTCCTTGCAGGCCTGAAAACCTGCTTCTTTAGTCCATGGGCCTGACAAACTGCTTCTTCATGTAAGTTTTAAACCTGTGAAGTAAAGTAATGCATATGGATTCTTAAGAAAACAAAATTTAATCAATGGCTCATACACATAGTACACAGAGATTTATACCAGAAACCCTCAACCGAGGAAAACCTCTCTTATATTCATTATATCGAATTTCACCATTCACCATACAATATATACAATGTTTTTAGGTATTTCGTAGATACCAAAACCCTAATCCCTTAATCCGGGATCGTCAGATGCAGTTGTCAAATCGGACGCACCCACACACACACATGCAAATAATATAACAGATACCCAACATTCCCCCACTTGTTTTTTTCTTTGCATCCAAGGGTCCAAGGGATTATATAGTCAACAATCCAGGGCAACAATGCCCATTGTTAATCTACACTAGGAGAACTTTTCTTTACTCACAGACTTTGTCAATGAATATGAAACATTCTTCAAAGTGTCAACCTGTTGGCCCTTGACCAAGTTTTGAGGAAACACTTGGTCATATTTGACCATTTTTGGAACTTCGACAGCTTGTCAAAGATGGAGTGCAATGTGAAGTGGATATCGTGGAAGCTAGACCCCTTTCTTGGGTCCTTTTTGGGTTTTGGGGAATAATGTAATGGGTATGGGGTGTCGACCCATGGGTTTACCCATGTTTAGGCTTATTTTGTAAAGTATAAATAAGTAGCTAGGCAATGTAAGAGAGGCAGAGAAGCTAAGTGATAGAAAAGGCTTTGTGTATACTGTGTGACCGACTTGTAGAACTGAGTGCAAGTTCTGTAAGTGCTGAGTGCATGGATTGTAAGAAGGCTCTGTGCTAGATCTACTCAGGGAAGGAGGATCTAGTGAGGTGCGCGCAGATCTCCTATCCTATGCAGAGTACAAGTTTGAGCTCTGTGCTGTAATCAGATTGATGAAAGCTAATAAAGAAGAAGAAGACTTTGTGGACGTAGCCCCAGGGTGGGGCTGAACCACGGTAAACCTGTGTGTTGTGATCTATGCTTCGACCTAATGTGTTTGTCTCTTTCCATGTGTTGTGCTTGGATATGATTATGCTATGTGCTTTGCTATGATATACTTAGATAGATATCCTTTGCTTTGTGCTTCTTAGATGTATGGATGTAGATCTGACATATATGAAAGTGTTGAGTGCTAGACTTATTTTGTTGTTGCTAAGTTCTAACTTAACCTAGATCTAAGTGAATGTTGCGGTGCTCTGCGCCATCTGCAGAGTGCCATCAAGGTTAAATACTGATGAATTATCTATGCTAAAGTGTTTGCTAAGTGTCATAATCACATATATGTGTCCCAACTAAGGTTGCATACACCTGAGTCTTGCAACCACCCCTACCTCTACCTCCAGTGAGAATTCATCTGCTTCACAGGTGTTGCTGAAAGGGCCGGTAGTTAGGGTTTTGTTGGTGTGTTTTTGAAGCGTTGAAACCTAGGTCTGCCCCTGTGCCAACAAATGGTTCTGTTGTCAGGACTTGAAACTTTGATTGCTGGGAACTGAGGAAGAAGAAGCTTTGTGTAGAAAGTCCGTCCTGAAATTGTAAAAGCTCTGTGCATGGACCTGTGCCCTAGTGCACAATGATCCACTTGATCCGAAAATCTCTGTGCTAAAGAAGGAAGGTCAGATCTGAAGAAAAGAAGTCAGATTTGAACTCTTTGTGCTCTAAGAAAGGTTAAAGTGGAAGTTTCTAAGTTAGATCTACAGAAAGAGGTAAGATATGTAAGCTCTGTGCTCCGATAAAGGTAAGAATAGTTAAAATTTCTTAGATCTGGAAGCTTTGTAATCTATAGAAGTAAAAGAAGTGAAAATTTTTGTTTCTAAAGTATGGATTTAGGTATGCTTGATAGATTTTGTCCTAGCTTGAAAACTAGGGCATTGTTAGATGAAAGAACGTTTGATATGAATATATCTGATAATAATAATGAAAGATATGTTATACCTATGCATAGAAATAATTTTTGGACTAATCAATGGATGCAGGATCCTAGAAAGAAATTTTTGCAAGCTAGCCATCATGATCCTAGTGCGCAGTACAAGAAAAGTTGGGGATCATGGAAGAGAAAGAGAGGATTAACTCTTTTTTATAGTTGCAGAAGACCAAGACATCTTGCTAAGGAATGCCTTGGGAGAAACCCTAGTTGCCTCTGTTGTAAGGCTATGGACCATGAAGTACTAGATTTCCCTAGAATGATTACTAGACTTGAAAAGTTGAATATGGAAAAAGGTCAAGAGACTAAGATTATAGAAGAACCCCAGAAAGAATCAAATATTATGTTACTGAAAATGAAAGAAACCCTGGATGAACATAACGATGCCAGATTGTCAAAGATCTTCAAAGAAAAGGAGAAAGTTGAAGTAAGAACACCAGGAACCCAGATGTCGAAGCTATAAGAGCGTTAGAGGAACCACCAAGGACTGAAATACCTAATCCATATGATGAAGGAGTATTACCCTTGGATCTGAAGAAAGAACCTCAACATTGTGAAGTGACTATGTCGAGAAAAGATAAGACTCAGAATGGAAAGAGGATGACCGAGATGAAGCTCACTGGGAAGAAGGCTAGGAAGCTAAGTAAGAAGAGAGCCAAGATCAAAAAGTTACATAAAGTTCCGGAGGAAACTTCGTAGAAAGAAAAATCACAAGAATTAAGCTTCACTGAGATATCAGGACAACGACATCTGGCACTTCGCCATGGCGTAGCAATATAGTCGTTGGACCGGTATACCTATTCGACTTACGCCTCAAATGGATAGAAAAACATTAAAGGATCACCACAAGACCGTTGGACTGCGCCATAATGGATGGATCAACATTCATGAAAGCTTCATACCCATTGCAACCAGACCGTTGATGAATTTCCTATTTATCTCGTCGCACCGCGCCCAAAGAACAATTTTACCAACTAAAAGCTCGAAGCCCGTAGAACTTGTAATTGTATACAGTGATCATTGCAAGCAGATCGTTCACCCTAGTGTAGTGTTTTGAGATCATCGTGACCCCGCTTATCTTTCCCAAGTGCGTATGTCCGATGAGCTCACCGCGCTTGAGGAATCCATCACAGAAGTCCTTCTCGATTTAATGACTGAGAGAGTCATATCGGAAAGAAGAATTTCCATAGGAGTCTAAGCCTCATTGACGAGAGGAGTGCAAGCCTCCCCTTTGACTGCTCGAGATGGCACAGAGAGGAGAACTAAGCATAAGGATGACATAGCCAATGCAAAGTTAGTGCCATCCATTCTACCAACTTACATACCCCCTCTGAGTGGTGAGATTAATAGGGAAAGTGGCCCTAGATATTTTGAATATACCCTAGTAGCTGCATATTTACTGAAGGGAGTACGCACCTAACGCGTAGATCAAGACAAGGTTACAACATTGAAGTTTTGTGACTTCAACCTGGGGGACCGTAAATTTTATAGCATGCTTGCCCCGTATAAGTACTTGACACAAACTTAGGGCAAGAAATCGAAGCTCATCCTGCAACAATGGATGATGAACCTCGCACAGTCTACTCTGCTAAACATTATGAAAATATCGCACTTTGGCAGACACCAGGAGGTGAATGATTGTGTAAAGTTACTGCTCGCAAGTTACCATGGAGGATACTTGTGGTTAGATGCTGCATAACTATTGATCTGGTTTTGATCAATAGGATCATCGAGCTTATCATGTAGGGCCCTGATCCCCATGAGTACTATCTTGGAAAGACCGTAGACCGGGCTCTTGCGTAGAAGATAAATGAGGCCTATGGTGATGTTGAGAAAGGCATGAGAGGCTACAAGGTAGATTCTATTGAAAGTGGCGCAGTGCACCTCGCATGCCAACTAATCGCAGTGAAGTTGGTATGTAAGAATCGACCAATACAAGTATCAGGCTTCGTAGTTGACCTCGCATGAAAGTGCGCAAAGGGACTACAGATGAACTAGGTGAAGTACCTAGTGAATGAATTGGAGATTGACTGCAGAGAAGCTCAGGATCAGGGGAACAAATTCCATTTTAGTTGGCTCTTGATATTGATCACCTTCATTGCATGGGAGCTACCAGAAGGCGAAACTTTCCCGGACCTTGACCCTTTGAGCCACTAGCTACGAAGTTCAGTACCTTGTGGTACTCGAACAACATGAGCAAGCAATGGAAGTCGAATGTTGTTTTCCACGGATATTATAATCAATTGGAAGAAGCCATAAGGAGTGGACCTTGCATAACCCCGAACACTTTACAGAGGTTCCAACCTCTGATAAAGTTTAGCGCGGACTGCCATTTTATATACCTAACCCCACGCGCTGATGAGCACCAAGAACAACTCCAGTCCTACTATAAGTTGATAGAAGAAGACCTGGAAGAGATCAACAAGGAGTGGTCAGCAAACCTCCTTGTTTTAGCAGAACTCACAGAAATTTCAGACATCGATAGCCCAAAAGCTGCACAAGATACACCTGGTCCCAGTAGAACATAGAAGACAAAGGAGACGAAGAAGCCCGAAGAGGTTTAGAATATAGATAGTAGATCAGTAAGGACGACTTTCATTACGCCAGATGAAGAAGGTGATGACGAAGAAGGTGCAGAATCTGAGTGATAGCAAGTCGAAGTACCACCACCTAGGGACGAAGAAGACGCATCCAAGAAAAGGAAGGTTTCACCTTTGAATTCTTCCTCCAGAAAGAAACCAAGAACCCCTGTAACTAAGATGCAAACTGCCCTCATGTTGGATGACTTTGATTTCATTATTGCAGCTGTCAATGATGCTTCAAAGGAAATAATAGAGAAGTAGGAAGTGAAGCAGGAACAAATGTATAGCCAGATTAAGATCGCTCTCCAAGGAGTACAACAGGCACTCTAGTCTTGCCGAGCAATATCTACTACGCCTCTGCCAGAAGGAACAACAGAAGAAGGAGATGAATTAGTCCAGCTCCACAATATTGCTGATACAGTCGAAGTATGCCTTCGACGTGCTCAGGAAGAAAAAGCGCAGGCCACCCAGGCCCTCAAGAATGCACAGGAAGAAATTATTGAGCAAATTCAAGCAACGCAACAAGAGAAGAATGCTCTCCAAGAAAAATTTGAAGAAGACCGAGTGAAGGTCCAAAAAGAGAAAGAGCAGCTGCTCACGAAGCAAATCAGAATTGAAGAAGCAATCAACAGAGAATTTCGCTCTGTGACTGGCTTAAAGAAGAAGGTCGAAGAGCCCATAGAGCGTCAAGTGATGAAGTTGGCTGAAGTTATTCAGCAGCTTCAACAAAGGGTCATGTAATTAGAGCTTCATACCATACCACAGACTCCGCAAGAAGTGTGCGACCAATGAGAATTGGATGCTCAGAGTGCAGTCGAGAGAGTTAGAAAACTTGTTGCAGAATGCAAACAACTAAGTAACAAAAGCGCACAGATATATGAGAAACTATTTGACGAACTAGAGTTGAAGAATCTGGAGTCCCAACTTCAGGAAGCGAAGCAACATGCAGATACAGTACAGGCACAACTCAAGCTCCTGTCCCTTATCAAGAGGATGAAAAGATCCTAGGAACAACAAAATTCCCAACAACTTGTTCTTACCCTGCAGAACAAAGTGATGGAAGTCACCCAAAAACTCCAGCCGAGCCAGGAGGAGGCCTATATACTGTTTGAGGAAATTGAAGGCCAAGGAACACTACTAGAACAAGTAGTTGTTACAGTTGAGCATCAACTGGAAGGGCCTATCAACGAAGTGGTTGTTTAGGAGTTCGCTGAGAAGGAAGTCGTAGCACAGAGACAAGTCGAAGTAGCTCAAGCCAAGCTTGAGACCTTTGAGGCAACTTTACCCAGATCTATCTGACTCGGGATGAGTAACAGGTGAGTGTTGGGGGCTTGTTGGCCCTTGACCAAGTTTTGAGGAAAGATTTGGTCATATTTGACCATTTTTGGAACTTCGACAGCTTGTCGAAGATGGAGCGCAATGTGAAGCGGAGATTGTGGAAGCTAGACCCCTTTCTTGGGTCCTTTTTTGGTTTTTTGGGATAATGTAATGGGTATGGGATGTCGGCCCATGCATTTACCCATGTTTAGGCCTATTTTGTAAAGTATAAATAAGTAGCTAGGCAATGTAAGAGAGGCAGAGAAGCTAAGTGCTAGAAAAGGCTTTGTGTATATTGTGTGACCGACTTGTAGAACTGAGTGCAAGTACTATAAGTGTTGAGTGCATGGATTGTAAGAAGGCTCTGTGCTAGATCTACTTAGGAAAGGAGGATCTGGTGAGGTGCGTGCAGATATCCTATCCTATGCGGAGTACAGGTTTGAGCTCTGTGATGTAATCAGATTGACCAAAGCTAATAAATAAGAAGAAGACTTTGTGGACGTAGCCCCAGGGTGGGGGTGAACCATGACAAACCTATGTGTTGTGCTCTGTGCTTCAACCTAATGTGTTTGTCTCTTTCCATGTGTTGTGCTTGGATATGATTATGTTATGTGCTTTGCTATGATATACTTAGATAAATCTAATTTTCTTTGTGCTTCTTAGATGTATGGATGTAGATCTGACTTATATGAAAGTGTTGAGTGCTAGAACTATTTTGTAGTTGCTAAGTGTTAACTTAACCTAGATCTAAATGAATGTTGCAGTGCTCTGCGCCATCTGTGGAGTGCCATGAGGGTTAAATACTGATGAATGATCTATGTTAAAGTGTTTGCC
Organism: Picea mariana; assembly: GCA_032191745.1. NCBI lineage: Eukaryota > Viridiplantae > Streptophyta > Pinopsida > Pinales > Pinaceae > Picea > Picea mariana. The sequence continues at coordinate 50,774 of JASDQU010014260.1, read as the reverse complement.
AAGTGTTAGAATCACAGATCTGTGTCCCAACTAAGGTTGCAGAAACCTGAGTCTTACAACCACCCCTGTCTCTACCTCGGGTGAGACTTCATCTGCTTCACAGGTGTTGTTGAAAGGGCCGGTAAATAGGGTTTTGTTGGTGCACTGTTGAAGCGTTGAACCATGGGTCTGCCCCTGTGCCAACACAACCTTTTCCAGTAACACCTTCTTTTCTTCAACCATGTCTCTCACAAAGTGATACTGAACATCAATATGCTTTGTCTTCAAATGATAAGATGGGTTCTTTTTCAGGAATATTGCACTATGACTATCACAATCTAATCTCACTGCTTGTTGTACCAACCCAATACCTGAACAAAATCTCTGTAGTCATAATACTTCCTTGATTACATGAATGGCTACCATGTATTCAACTTCTGTAGTTGAGAGTGCCACTACAACCTGTCATTTTTTTTGGACACACATACCACACTTAGAGGGGGGTGAATGAGTGTGGGGCTCTTTTTCCCAAAATTTCCCTCTTACAAAAAAACTTCTTAGTTAACATTCAACATTTATTCATTACCCATTGTTGTCATTTATAACCAGTTAGATGTGAACATATATCAACATCATATATTAGCAACACATATCATCAATAATTCATCACCACAAGGAACACAAAGAACACAAGATGTATCTACAATTTTTCTTTCTATTTTGTACAACAATCCAGGGTTTATCAGCAACAACTGAATAGAGTACAACTCTACAAGAGCACTAGCTCTATAATGTAAGACTCATCTTACACCCTCAACACGAACTAAGATGAGGCAACAATCCTCAATAGATATCAATCTGTCAACAGGTACGCGACCTGTCAGTAGTGCAACCCGCGTGTTTATGTGCCCTGGCTCACTACAGCTTGCGTGTGCATGCAACCAATGTATAATGCAACATGTGTATGCTTTTGAGAAACTAGGGTTTTTCTTTGCTTCACATGTTGAGATCCTCTGCAACCTGCAATCACTTTCTCTTCTGTCTTCCACTGTCCAAACTAACCCACAGTCAGTCACAACATCTCCAAGCTCTCCAATAGCTTGCTCATGCTCCATAATAGATCAATATGAATGCTATCTCAAACATGTATAAGCATCTAGTATACCATAGCAATCATGTCACCACTGAATCAAAAGAGTACTGATCACTCCATCAACCAAATCAACCAAACTAAACCACATCATAGAAGCCATAACAAGAATACCCTAAGCATTCCCATCACATAATACAATAGTATTCATAAAGACAATAATGTAATCATACCAATGTCTCAGTGATAGATCCGAGGCCATAGAATGCATATCTGGAACCTGCCTAATCATCCAAGAGCTTGGCACCATCTCAAACACAAGTATTCACTATTCTATCCACCATACGCTCTCTGTCTTCAGACAACTTGCATATACCTTAATGTATATGCACCCTAAGCATAGACAACCCGCATATACCTCAGAAACTAAGGTTTCTAAAGTTTCGAGAATTTTTCCGTCAAGATCTCTGACATTACTGAAAATTTGATGCATCCATGAGATCCTCTTCTTGCTCTCTTCCTTAGAATAGATCTTCAATCATGCTCAAGAGATCCACACCAATAATTCTCAAGAATCTCTCCATCAATACTCCACAAGATAATCTCAAGAATCTCTCCCTTGATCCACAAAAAAGATGATCTACAAGAGACCATAGCTATCTTATTTATACTTTCATCTTGTAGGTCACTTAACCCATTTTTAGGTTACTTAACCCATTTCTAGGTCACTTAACCTATTTTCCATATTTTAGGGTTAACCACTTTCCATGAATAGAAAGTTCTCCAATACTTTATCATTTAAATATTCCTTTTTTATTTTGTCACTTTACTTTATCATTTAATTAACCCATCTTGATTTTGTCACTTTACTTTATCATTTAAATAATCCATCTTGATTTTGTCACTTTACTTTATCATTTAAATAATGATTTATTCTTTCCAAGCACTTTGACTTCTTTGACCTTGGGGGCTTCAAGCCTTCATATGGGGGTCCTCCAACTTCATAAGGCCATAACTCTCAAACCGTGAGGAGTTATGTGACATTCCACATACCATCGGAAATGGCATGCCAAGCACTATCCATCTAGGATAGCTTCACCAAAAAATTCATTGATATTCATCTCATTATTCCACATACAAGCATGGGTCCTCCAACTGTTCTTCTAGGATAACTCAATCCGCAAAGAGTCTTCCCGTGAGGGATTTCACCATAAGGGGACCACTTTGGAGTTCATCCATTTGCGCACCTTATCAATCATGATAAGACAATAATGAGTCATATTTTCATCAAACAAACTATGCATCATCATTTATCAATGACAACTCATTGATCCATCTTCATCTATGCATCATATCAATGATCCATCTTTATCAATTGGTTTCCACTTTGACATCTATCATTATCATCAATGACAATACATATACATTGTTCATCAATCATCAATCAATCAATTACCTCGCATTAATCAATGGTATCAATCGATCAAGCCATTTACATCAATGACATATGATCCAACAATCTCCCAAATAATCAAACCATTGGCATCAATGACAACATGATCCAACAATATCCCCCTTTGGCATTGATGGAAATACCAACATTGATGTCAACACTAATTACCAATTATTGATGTCAACATGTAGATAAGGAATGATCTACATCAATAGTCAATGTGGCTATCTCTCCCCATCAATAAACATCAATCACATCAATGTGATTAACTCTCCCCCTTTGAAATCAATGGAAAAGGGCCATTCTCCTCTTGGGCCTGCTCCCCCTGCCTGCATTCTCCTTGGGGTTTCTCCCCCTATTCGAATGCCTTTGATATTCCACTGAATAATCTCTCCCCTTTTGAACAAGGGATATCACTCTATTGTAAAGATGAATATACATCGAACATACTCCCCCTGTGACCATCGCTCCTCCTGAAATTTTGCCTCTGTGCTCTTTCTTCAAATATAGGGCTCTTTTCTAGGTATGCATCTGATAAATATCTCCTCCTATGCATGCACCATGATATCCAACAATACCATATGCTTCCAATAATACATCATAACATATATCAATGAAAATTCAATTATGTACCAGCCATGTACCCCAATAGATTATTTTACATAATCCAATAGATGAGCATTTGATCATTATCAATCCATACTCATGGGTTAGTGCCATGCACCCAATATTTATTTTATATCATAACGTTGCGTGATCTAACTTAGAACTAAGAAAACCTACAACAAACAGTGTCAGAACTTGCAATAAACAATGTCAGACCCTGCAACATAGAGTTATGCCATCACATCAAGCTGCAACCAATGTACATTGCCTTTTTCCCAAGGCTTTACCACATATACATGGCCTGCTTCACAACAGAGCGCGTGTGTACACGACCTATGCAAAGTCAGCCATCGTATGTACGTGATTGTCACCACTGTCACTCGTGTATGCCTCAGTAGATATCTTACTTAAGTTTCCCTTCAATCTTTCATTATGTTCTGGCTACTCTATCTTCTTCACCCACTTCTGTAGATGACCCTTCTCCTTAGAACTTGAGCTCTGAGCATCCATTTTTTTAAAGATGTCTCCCTTTATTACTTCATTCCTTCTTCTAGCCATGCTATGTGAATTCCTCATCATGGACTTTCTTCTTGTGTTCCATCACTCCTGGAATTTGTGGCCAAATCCACTACAGTTGTAGCATCTCATGGTGTTACAGTGAACAACAATGTGTCCTACTTGATCACATCTCCAACACCTCATGGTGTTATAAAATCTTCCATTATATCTTATTTCATAATATCTACACTCAAAATATTTGTAACCATATCCATTGCATGAATAACAATGCCCATGAAAAATACTTTCATACCTTTTCTTTGGTGTCCCAAGAATAGCTTCTTGATGTGTTCCTTGCTTTGTTCTTTTGAAATTTTCTTTGCCTTGTGTAGATGGTTGTTTTGCAATATTGTATTCCTTCTTTGATGGACTTACCTCATGCTTCTTTGAGGTTCTTGCTTTAGCATGTGTATCTTCTCCTTTGTATCCAAGACCTAATTTATCACATGATGACCTTTGACTTTCCAAGATCTCATCCAAGATTCGTGAGCTATTCAAGAATTTGTTTGATTTTTCTACCTTCTTTCTAAGGTAAACAATTTTAGCTTCTAGCTTACATAATGACTCTTCCTTTTCATTTATTTGAATCTTCAATAGTTCCTCTATTCTTTTGGCTTCTTCAATTTGGGTCTTGAGATGAACAATGGTTTCAAAACTTTTGCTAATCTCATCATCTATATTCATGTCTTCTTTTCCATTCTTTAGTATTGTGATTTCTTCTTCCTTTTTATTGCTCTCTTCTTGTTCCTTGATCATTTATTTTAACTTTAATATGTGCCTTTGACTTCTCCTAAGAAACTTCTTAGTGTTATCCGAAAGATAGTTATAATGTGTATAAAAATGATCACTTCTATATCTATATAAACCTTCTTCAATTTCCTTTTGAAGTTTTAATAGATTTTCTTCTATTCTTTTCATTGGATAATTACCATCAAACTTTACACAAACTTTTTCTGTATCTTCTTCTTCACTTGTAGAGAAAAATTCATCATCATCATTATTGCAATCAAGGGCTTTTGAGGGTTCCTTACCTTCATTTGAAGTATCTTCACTTTCTTCCTTTTTGCCAACATCAACACATAATTCTTTGCCTTCATCTTCAAGATCTTCCTTTGTGCTATCATCACTTGATTCTTTATCTTCACTTGAAATGTTTTCAAAATCACATTTAGAAAAAATGCATTCAAGAGTTTTTGATGATTCTTTACCTTTGATGATCTTGATGGAATGGTCTTTAATTTATTCCTTCTCCTTCTTGCTTTGATATGTCTTCTCTAGATTTATCCATAGATCCTTGGTGGAAGTTCATTGTCCCATGCTCTCTTTGATAGGGATTGACAATCCACTAAGAATGGTCTTGAGAGCCAATGCATCATTATTCTTTCCTTCCCTTTGAGCTACAAACTTTGACTTGTTCTTCAATGGAACTAATCCACCAATGGTTGCCTTTCAAATAGTTTCTCCCATTGTCTTCAAATACACTCTCATCTCTATTCTCCAAGTAGAATAGTTTTCCTCATCAAGGATTGGAACTTCATCAT
>JASDQU010014259.1:67536-84717 GCA_032191745.1 Picea mariana | reverse complement strand
ATGAACAAAGTTATACAGTTGGCATTAGTGTCAGGATGGACAATAAGGTATGTCCATGTGTAATGAAGGGTCATTGATGGAAAGAGAAAGCAGCAGAGTAGCAAGGATAAAGTCCAGGAGAAAAAGCGTCTGGTAAATGTCATCGATGTAATCTTATATCACTGTCAAGGATCGATGATCTTTGTTACAGGTACATTTTCCAAATCTCAAAAGAGATAGTGATTTTGAAGTCGCACAAGAGATTAGGTTTTAGAAAGAGAATTTTTACAGGTGGAAACCATTATAAAAATCAACAAACTAGAGTCATTCATCCAGAATTCGGATGTAAATCTGACCGTCGGATCACAGAGGAAACCAGTGTAAATAAAGAGAGAATTGTGGTCGTCTGATTGAAGATTTGGGAGTGACTCAAACCGTCAGATCATGTAGGAGGAACAATGGTCAAATTCAGTGTTGACCACTTTGGATAAAATTACTCAAAGGACAAGATGTTTTAGCCGAAGAGAAAGTCCCAAAGTGGACATGAGTCATTCGATATAAGAAACATTTCGGGAGTTATATTGACCTTTCGATCAAAATAAAGTGGAAGGATAGGATAAGCAAGGCCAAGGCATGAAGTTATGATTAAAGGACAATTGTTAGATAGCATCGAGAAATATATCATTCATTGGATTAAAGCTAAGTAGAACTGGTCAAGCTTGACGCTGACCACTTCAGTGAAAAGGAGTTTGAATTGAACTAGATTTCCCGAAGCCCAAATTCACAAAGAAACGTTGGTCGTCTAATCTAAGGATCACTTTGGGAAATATCTCAACCGTTGGATTGAGTAAAGTGGACAGATAGGATAAGCAAGGCCAAAGGCCTGAGATATCGAATATCTGAATTCTCGAAAACCATTGGATCGTGTTAATATTTTTGGGTTAAAGAAGAAACGTTAGATGAAGTCAAGTTACTCGAGGTTTATTCTTCAAGGAATCTCACTCTGGAATAATTGGGACATGGGGAAAAGAGAATAACCCGAAGTCCCGAAGGCCAAAATGAATCTGGACCAATGATCTAGAATTGATCACAGACATTGGATGAAATCCAAGTGGAAGGATAGCGTAAGCACTTCCATGCTGACCACTTGGGTGTTGGCCAACACCAGTGAAAATTGGAGCAACAATTACCTGGACCTCAGAAGCCCTGAAGTCCCAAGTCATCAGGACCACGTTAGTAGGGTCCATGTCACAAGGACACATGGAACACATATCAGTAGGTCCACATAATTGGGTCTGTGTCAGCAAGGACATGTGTCCCAATCAGATGGTGACAAGTGTCAAAATCATATGACACGTAAAGTCTGTGAAAGTCACAAATCAGGGCAACACGTGGCACACACTAAGAGTCCACATTATCACGGGTGATGTCACATAACACATCACTCTAGGAGTACTGACGTCAGGAAAATTTAAAGCACTAAAGGTGCAAACATTCTGAATTCTCGAAGTCTCAAAATAACAAAATAAATAATGCTCATCCATCTCAACCTTTGATTAATTCATAGCCGTTGGATTAAGCCAGTGGAAGGATAGTGTAAGGATTGAAGCTAGACCGTTGATTTGGTTCCAGAAAACATGCTAACCATTGGATCAAACTGTTGTGAGAGGTAACCACTTTGGAGAATTCGAATCTTATGTTATCAGCTAATCGACGAAGCCTGAAGTCGTGAAATAACTAAGGAATGTCCATCTTAGCTCATGATTTAAGTCCCTAGCATTGGATAACGATAAGTGCCTTATGGGGAATGATATCCCATTGAGGAATGATCAAACCGTTGATCCTAATGATCAATGGTGAGGATTAAATCTAGGGATACTAACTCTGAGTGAATTACCACTCCGATAAGTTCAAACTTCGGGAGATTGGATGATTTTAAGGGAGAATCGCCCAAAGACCAAAGACCAGAGAACTAGATTTCAACCCTCAGACATGGTTTATGAACACATAAGCTATGAGGCATTGGGAACATCACTTAGTTTAATAAGCCCGTGGTTCTGCGCATTATGGTCATATGAAAATGGATTGAATGGGGAACTAGTTACAGAAATAAGATCTATAATCATGGAAGCCTGTGGAGAGACAGATTAGGATCGGGGGATCCTGAAGACTCAATTTGACTCAGAGAAAATGGTTTGAATGAAGCGCCTAATACATATTTCATTTATGTAAATATATTAAGGTTGGTAGAGTAATTCGACAAAGAATCAACACCATAACAATACAGAGAATCGGTAAAAGCTCGAATATGATCTATTGGCGAACTGAGGACACATTAGAAGCATGAGAACGATATGATGAGTTGATCCATATTTGTGATCAATCATGAGGACAAATGAATTGATACATAGTCATGATTAAAAGAGAGTTAAATCATGAGAATTATGAATAAAGAATAAAAAGGGAAAATGATATTATTTAAAGTTTAATATTATCATTTAAATGAAAAGGTACAATGGTTCAATATCAAAAGATGCAATGGTTCAAATTCACACCAGTTGGAAGACTATATAAACAAGAAAGAATGGTCATAAGAGGGTGTCTTGGTGGATTAAATATATATGTATATATAATGGATTGAATGGAAGTTCATTCTATTAGGTTGGTACCTATTTACAAGATGAGTCTTGTTATGAGGATTGGATTCCTCACATCTTAGTTGGATCTGAGATCAACAAGTTTGGTCTTCTTATTAGGGCTGGGTCTTCTTATTAGGGTTGGATTCCTCATTTCTCAGTTGGATATGAGAACTATAAGTTGGGTCTTATATCAAAGAGTTGGATCTCTCATATTCAGTTGAAGTCAAAGATATTAAAGGATTGATTTTATATGTATTTATACAAGTTAAATAAATAAAAGAAAGATATTATATCTACTTCATACAGTTTTTCTTTTAGATGTTTATGAATAATTAATTGAACTGCATATATTATTCAATTAATTCAGTTAATCTATAAAAGTGTGAAAAGTAGCTGAAATTTCCAGACACTAATTCACCCCCCCCCTCTAAGTGTCAAGTGTACATTTCAATAGTTGTGTCGTCAGCTCCATCCTTTAGTATACTTAGCTTCTCGATGCCCATCCCTTCAATTCCCACTTCTAGATTCTTTTCTAGTGGGAGGGAGAGATTCGGTTTTAGCATGGGAAGTGGAACTCCTTCCACCTCCACTAATCCAATGAGTGGTCTGACATTATTAGGAGCGGGTGTACCTTTTGAATGGAGTATGCCTAGCGGTTTTAGGGATGTCCCTAGTCAAATTGGTGGCAATAGTACATTTGGAGGTTTTAACTTTCCTTGGGTTAGCACACCTTTCCTTGGGGGAACATCCCTTGGGGGAAATTTTTCATCATAGGGAGGTTTTGCTTTTGTGTCCACATCCAGTTCTGGGGTTTTTTTCCCCAAGACTAACTTCAGGAACATATTTCGTGGAGGGTCTACATTTATTTTTGGGGGAAACTCCCTTAGGGTCATTTTTGGATCTGGGAGTAGTCATGCTCCTGGAGATGCCACCATTCTAGTAGGCACTCACTCTTCAGGAGCTCCCCAACCCTCCAGTAGTACTAACATAGGACAACTGCAAGGTCCATCTGGGATAGAAAATATTTCACCTCCCTCCAAGTCTTCATTTGCATCATTGCCATTCCTCTCAACGCTCAATTTACCAAATATTTCACAGTTAACAAATAAACCTATAGCCCATGACCCCACATCGATGACGATTCCATCCAAGCTACCATTAGAAATTCCTATGTTTGAAGGAAATTTGTGACGGACCCCTCTACACACATCATGACTTTCCACTTGTGTTGTGCTTCCAACTCATTGATGGATGATAGTGTGAGGTTGCGTCTTTTCTGGGATCCCTGACCGAAGATGCCACCAAATGGTACATTGAATTCAAAGGCAGTTCTTTTAGAAGCTTCAACGACCTGACTATGACATTTTTAACACATTACCAACTGCCTATTCTATACGAAATAGGAACAAATATCTTGACTTCAGTGCATCAAGACAATGCTACTCACATCTCCGATCATATACATGAGTGGAGGAGATGGCGTAGGATGACCAAGACTCATATTTCAGAAAAGATCCTTACAGAGTAGTTTACCAAGTCCCTCTTACCATTGATTTCGAGGGATGTAGTTATGGATGGGGTGACCACCAAGGAGCAATCCATTTTGCATGAGAAACATTTGGACTTGATCTATTCTCAGTAGGGTACTCTATATGACATCATCCCAAATGATCATCGCTCGTCAACTAGTCCACAAAAACCCAACCTAGGACCCCATGTTGATGGTGTGGTTGGTTTTGTTTCACATGTATTTGTTAACCAAATAGTTAATCAAATGGGTCAAATTTCCATTAAGTCACACCCATCAGTTGCTAGCACTAATGCTCAAACTGCTACAGTCCCTTCTCAAACCTATGAGGTGAATTAGGTGCAGTCCATGCAACTGAATAATCCTCAACAACTTGGAGGTAATAAAAAGAGGAATAAGAAGAAAAATTCCACTATTGAGAAAGTCACTGCCTCCACCCAAAATTACCAAGAGGGGGGCACTAAAGAAAAAAGAAGATTCGTTTTCCCTACATGATTTGTGGGGAAGACCACCCTACTCACCAGTGCTCCAGGAAGGATGAGTTCCACATATTTTTGTCACAACAGAGGGATCCTCAGCAGTATGTTGTCTTAACTCATCCTTTCCCCCCTCAACCTCAAAACATGGTTTCCACAAATCTTACCCTTATGCTAGGGGGCATCAAAGGTACCCCTCACCATGAGGGGTCTCCATAGAATGCTTCTATTTTCATGTGTGACCACATGATCAATTTGCAGACACAAGCTAAAAATTATGGCATTCTTGAGCCTTCAAATTGTTGCAAACCCCCCTTCTCTCCTCGGGGCTGCGCGATCTCCCGGTCTAGGATCGTTCAAAACACAGAGTCAGATCAACTCTTTGAGCTCCTTCTGTAACCCCAATTGATTTTACACAGTCCCTCTTTCCTCCTAAGGTGCAAATCATATGGTAATCGTGGGCCCTCTCCTTATCATTGTTCAAATATCAACACCAACGGGCGCTAGCTCCTTTCCGCCAACCCCTCTCTCCATGCAACCTCGAGATATGACCCGGGGCTTAATCTCCTGGGCACATCAGACTTTGGGCTTCGGCCATTTCAACTGCAGTCGTCGCCAATTTCTTTGAACCCCCAACCATGAACATAACTAGCGTGAGGATCAATGGTCCCCGCCACTTCCTTAATTCAATGACCTGCCATAATTTTTGGCTCTGATGCTTCGGGTAATTATGAACCACTTCTCCATAGAACCTCCATAGTTCTAAGTCTTCGGAATAGCAGATCTTCTGCCAAGTGTCCCCCTTTATGGACGACCATGATGACCGCGCAACTTCAAACTTTGCAAGTCTTCACTTCTCCTACCTGTGTCTCTCCCGACTGGAGAATCAACAAAGTGTTGATATAGTGCCACATGTCCTTCTCAATGGACGTCTTTGATGACCTCACAACTTCAGTTTCATGATTCCTTGGACCTTCACTCTTAGATTCCTCCAAAGTGCTTACGCTCTGAAGTACAGGATCTGGTGACACCTGTCCCTTTCGCTAGGATGTCCCAGATCTGCTTCAACTTCTGCTCTTCGGATACTCTCTGCCCAAACTTACCTTTTCCTTTTCGAACGCACGCTCTGGTGCCACATGTCCCCTAGAAATCAATGGTCGGGATATATTTTGACTCCCAGCTCTTCGAGAGTCCTTGGCTCACACTCACCCCAATCCTTCTGGAGGGATATAACTCTAGACCTCTGGATCTAACGCCATGCATCCCTCTCAACTAATGGTTGAGATCGGCTCCGACCTTCGAGCCTTCGGGAGATTTGGTTACCCCTCCTTGCCTTTTCTCCAAAGGGTTCTTCCTCTGAAGTCCATGGATCTCTGCCACGTGCCCTTCCCAGCACCAACGGCTAGGATGACTTTGCTCCTCGCAACTTTGGTAGAAAACGATGTTTTCTCCACGCAATTTCTCTGAAGCTCTTCCTCCTGAACTCTTCTCTAATCTTCCACAACCTTTCAACCTAGATGATGGATGGTCCCAAATTATTATATGACTTTGGGACTTCTGTTATCCCTCTCTTCTGTGCACTTTGAAAATATTAAGGTGTGTGCACCTTACCTGGATCCAACGGTTGTTGGTCCTCTGCGCCCAGATCCAACAACTGGGATCTTTTCTCCTCCTTGTCACATTCCCTTGGATGTCTAGACGTGGATTTAAACTGTCCATATCTCTTTCTCTATAGTCGATCTAATGGTTGTTGTTGCTCCTCCTTCTGATCTTTGGATTTCTCCCGACTTGGAAAAAGTTTGTAAGTGTTCAAAGGTTTTGGCCTTTGAACCTTCTCTTAAGAAATCGTCTGCTCTACTGTTCGACTCCGCTCCTCCTCCTGGGCTTCTACTTTCTCAAATATATAAGGGAATCGACCCTTCTGTGTCTTTCAAAATACTTTCTGGTGCCCTCCTGGTACATTCTATGCTCGTCCTCCTGAGCTTGGCAACGAAATTTAATCTTGGCCCTAGCGCACACTTGCGCTCCACGTGAAACTTAACACTACTCCTCCTGATCTTCTAGAACTTAAACACAGCCTCCTAAGGGATTCTACTCTTTTCTTCCCCCAAAGGAATCCTTGCACCCTCTTGGCAACCCAACGCTCTGCCTCTTGATATTTTTGAACTTTAAACAAGTTTTCACCTTCGCGCTCTCCTTGCGCTTGATGAAGCCTTTTGAACGGCTTCCTTCAACACTTGTCTAAGTGTTGGCCTGGTGTACTCCTTACACAGGTCTTCCTCCAGAGTATTCATCAACTCTTATTCAACTTGAGCTTCAACTGCTCGGACCTCAAAGGTCTCTATCCCTTTGTTCCTCAAAGGGATATATGTGCCCTCTTGGCAACTTCTGCTCAAAGAACTCCTGGCTGAGCTTACAGAGTATTAAGTAAATCTGTGAGTGTCCTCCTCTGACACTTATCTTTTCTCTGAACTCAAAATAGAGTTCACCTGTGTGCACTCTCACTTTCTCAATGCCCTACTGGCAGAGCTTCACAGAGTCCTCAATAACTATGTGCTACACTTACTCTTGCGTAGACTTTCCTTCAGGGTATTTAGTAACCCTGTCTCTCTATGCCTCCTCTGCACAATACCTCCTCCAAGGTATTCAAAAACCTTGAGGCTCCTCCTTGATTCTGTAAACTATTCTGGTGTGCCCTCCTGGCACATTCTTCTCTAACTCAAAAGAGTTTAGACATACACTCCTTGCGTTGGCTCACAGAGTTTCCAATACTCTTTCATGCACTCCTTGCATTTAGCCTAAAAAAACCCAGAAACAATTCCAGCAAACTCACGGATAAAGAATTCTATCTATCCCTGGAGATGGAAACCTATCATACACATCAACAGCATAAACTCATAAAAACACAAATGACATTCATAAACCAACATTCACAACACAGAAATTTAGAAACAGTGAAATCTGTTCTTTCGTATTACTATTAGAATGTCAATTACAATGTGTGAGATCGAACTGCTACAGAGTCTCAACTCTCTTCTCTCCCTACTCTCCTTACCCTGAACTTCCTGATGAAATCTGATACAAAGATCTCTTTACAAAAGAGGGGCTCCTCAAGCCTTCCCTCCAATTCACCTAAGCTCATCCATTACATCGAAGTTTCTTTAATGGCCATCTAGTCTGAATTGAATCTAGAGCCATCAACTTATCAATCATTAAAGGAAACCTTATCTCCTGCCTGTACCAAGGAAATAACTCGGATCTGCTCAAGCCTTACAACATTTAATTGCATTAAGATACAATTTTAAATTTTAAATTTGGGGCAAAATTAGAATGTTGGCACCTCTCCCCTCCTTGAATGTGCACTGATGTGTTGGAATGTTGGCGTTTCGTTGAGGTGGAGTGATGCTCCTACATCACAAATGATTCCCCAGAAGCAACATCATCATCCCAGCATGGTATCCCTCTCCAAATAGAGAATCCATTTCTTGATGCACCGCTTCACCCCCCGTAGGGAATTCTTCGACGTACGTTGCATAATCCCAACACACGGGCTTCCCACAAATATAGTATTGTGGAAGACTTAGCTCGGGCACCTTGTGCCGTGTCAGCGCTTGAAGTTCTCCAAAGTTTTCCCATGCAATAGAGAGCCTTTATCTCGACCATAGGCAGGGTTGATCCCTCGGATTCAAGCTTGTTCACTTTTGAGACCAGTTAATTAAATCATAGGCTCTCCCATCAAGTATAATTCTAGATTAAAATGAGAACAATGGGTAAAAATATCTTCCGAATAGTCGTTGATGAAGGATCCTCGACTTGAATTGTGTCTATTTCTTGTTGGAAATCCTTTGGCTCTCCTAAGATTGATATTTATACCACAATTATGAAATCCTTTGATGGACACATGTTCCAACCCCATGGAATAATCACTACCTTACACACCGAATTAGGTGGTAAGACTATCTTTGTAGATGTGGATGTTGTCGACGCATCTCTTGAGTATAATATATTACTCAGGTGTACTTGGTTCTATGAGATGATTGTCTTTGTATCATTAGTATTAAGGGTCTTACACTTCCCTCATCAAAGTAAAATTGTTACCATCGATCATCTTATGTTTTGTACCCTAGACCTTGGATCTAATGTGGGGTCTAATGTACCCTTTGTTGGTGAGACCATGCAATCTAAATGTTGGTGTGGGGATATTCAAAGATCCTTCGCTTATGGGTATATTCCCCCTTCCCCCACCATATTCTACTGCAACCATCACCCCATCAACATGATTTTTTCATCTACTAGTGGATCCCTCGGGTCTTTTGATCATTGGGTGGTACCTCGTCCCAAGGATGTTGATTCATATAGAGCATCCATGTTTCTCACCCCAATAGATATTTTCGATCCGAAAATCCCATCAGCATCCCCTGATAATGGTCAAGAACTACATCCTCATATGGAGTGTGATTAACCTACTCTGCCTGAATGGGTTGTTGAATCTCCAAGTTCACATGACATCCTAGATTTGGAGTTTCCTTCAGAAGAGTCTCTCCTAGAAGTCATGGATTCCATCGATAAGCCCAAAGAAGATGAGAATCATCTAGAATTGATCCTCCCTAGTTTGGAGCTGGTGAGAGTTAGCACGATGAGTCTTGACCTAGGGAATCCAATAGACCTCCTAGTCTCAACCCTTTTCCACCTTGGTTATATTTTTTAGAACTTGCCATTGAATTTTATGATTCCACTTCCTATGAAGATTCACATTTCGTACTTCCTTCATGTCTTGATGGATCCCATAAAGGAGCTTTCATAGCTCACAAAACTATTCATGATGAGTATCTTCAGCTGCAGACATTCATTTTTGTGTGGAATGGCCCTTGTATGGTGAGCCATATTATGTCGACATTGGCTCATGAGTTCATTTGTTGTGAAAAAGATCCTTGGCCTGAGCCTTGCAATAGAATCTAATTTTTGTAAACCATCAATATGTGTATTGCCTTATACATAGGTGTGTGGTGTGAGTGCTTTTGTTTTTCATATATCATATCCAAAAAATCAAAAAATATTTTATTTTTTGAGATTTCATTATGCATTTTTACCTTGGAATCTAGTTTACATGTGCTCGAAAGGATTCTAGGGAATTTTTTTATGAATATGGTGATGTCCACTAAACTTGAGGTACGTATTCCCAAACTGGCATATAGGGATAGTTTTTTCCATGCATTTTCTGCTTTGCATTATTAACCCATTCATACTTCCAACATTATGCCTTAGATTTGAACCTGTTCGATTGCAACACTAGCCACTCTTTTTGCACATCGTAACTGTTTTGGTAGAACCTACCCTTCATGGGCACCTTACTTAGCACCTGGATTTCCATTTGGTTCCCATGATGTGTTTCCCCGTAGGCTCACTCTCCCTCCATTAGTCCCTCCATAAATTGAAGATTGAGCCTCATTTTCCTTTCCTCTATATTCTGGCCATATCCCGTGGGGGCTCCTGAACATTTTTTTTGTTTCTTAATGGTCGCCTATGCATTTGTTGCTCATGTCATACCTCCCTCTATTTCACTATTGTTTTCCCATATCTCACTTACCACTATGCAATAGCCTTGACCATATGCCTCTTGCATTATTTGGCCTCCATTTTGCATTCACCTACCTAGGGAGAGAACATAGGCTAAGAGTGGACATCACTTCCCTGTACCAATTACATTCCTCATTTATTAGGTCAGTTCCATGCACGTGGAACATAGGAGCATATTTTTTAGCCACTTGTCCTCTCCCGATGAATATACTTTTATCTCTTTTTTGGGCTCATTAAAACTGAACGAAAAAGGTATCGAGATTACTTGGGTAACTATTTCATGCTCGTTAAACCATGAAGGAGACTGAGTATAATTGTGTCATTATTTTGTTCTCATTAAACCATGAAGGAGATGAAAAATCCAAAAACAAAAAATAAATAAATAAAGAGTGGGTGTTTTTCACCATTGGTCTAATCTCAAAATGGCAGCATCAGTTGAGTTTCCCTTGAACAAGCACATGTTTGAGTCCTCATCATACAGTTGGGTTTTATCTTGCCTAGGAGTTGTCTTAGTAATATGAGTCAAAGATACTCCTCCGACTGGTTACTTTTCTAGTTATCATGGAGAGTGCCTCAATGCCTCCTGCATTGTTTCACTATATTCGTCCAACTCTTGTGTCTTGCTATCAAGTCACCATTGTGTCGTGTTATATGTTCAAGGGAATTTTAAGCTTGAATTGGCCATGTTTGTTTTTGACTTTCCAAGTTGGCCATCCCTATGTCAGTTGTACTTAGTAATAATCTCTCTTCACATCATCTCCCAGTGTCTATTTCACATTGATTGATGGGGGATACATTAAGGCCCTCCTTCAACAGATCTCTTCCTATTGACTTCAACACATTATCTAGTATAGGGATCCGGAAACTAGCTAGTACCTTGGAGATTGCAATCCTTAATGGCAAGCCTCTTTGTGATCGATAGTGGGTTTACATCATTCACTCGTTATCGATTGATTTTATGAGTGTTCGACATTATATAATCTATTCACACTCGCTAGATTGTACTAGGTACCTTGGGGTCCATATTCCTTATTGGTGGGTCCCCTCGTGTCTGTTAAAAATATACATCAATGACCGGTAATCAGATGATCTCTACCATGCTTGACATCAGCTCATTTATTTGCACAACATAGATTCGTACCATAGGGGTTTGGGATGAAGACCTTGGGTTTGGGGCCACATCATTCCTTTACAAAATCCCCTCCCAAGTTTCAATGGAGTATATCACTTGTATTTGAGTACTTTGAAGAATTCAGGGGCACTCTCCTTAGTGCTCATGGTCTTCCTGATATCTATATGTTGTGTCATAGATCCACATTGTATCTGTTGGTGGCTATGATTTTGTTCCTGACATCGATCCACATTGTTTTTCTTGGTGGCTATGATTAATTTCATGACATAGATCCACTTTGTATTGTCTCGTGGCTACGGTCTCATTGATGACATGGATCCACTGTGTATTCTTTCGTGGCCATGGCCTAGCACTTCATTTCATGGTCTCATCCTTGGTGTTTGACTACAGGACTTCTTCGGCTTTTGAACCTACTTTTCTCTCTCCTTGCGCTTCCTCACATGGAATTTATTGTAATGTATTTCGACTATCCACTCCTTTCCTAACCTCACACATTAGGGGGAATCCATTATAGCCTTAATATCCACCCTATAGGTCAGAGAAAAATACATCAGAGGATAGAATCCCAGATACATCTTTTTCCTGAGGATTGAACCATTTTTGAGCCCTTATTTTCATCCTTTCGGGTCACCTAGTGGACAACAAGAGAGGCCCTAGCTGGACACTAGTGGTTCGTCAAGGAAGGCACTGATAGACTTCTAGAATTGAGAATTTACGAGGTGATAGGTGAAGGATGTGTTGGATAGTCGTTTCAAAGGCCTAGGAACTCACATAATTCGAGTCTCTAGTGGCCTCTAGAAGATCTAGAAGCCTCTCCCAAGCCTCCTCCAAGATCTATATAATAAAGGCAAGACTTGAGCAAAAGGAAGGAAGAATTCAAAGTGATATGTTATCCAACTACAGAGGTATCAAATAGAAGTCAGTGAGCCTAGCGTGACTGTTACTGGACAAATCGGTAAGTGTTGACACGAACTAATCTCCCTAACTTTAATAAGAAATTAGAACAAAACATGACAGAATACAAACTTCTCCTTAGATATCCATTATAATGTATACTAATTCAATGAGGGGTAAACAACATATTGTTTAAACGTTGTTTGATCCATGCTAGTGTTTTCCTTTTTCCATCTCAAGGTTTTTGAGATGTTGAACCTGTTGAGAAACACAAACCAACAAAGAGAGAGAAACGATATGTATATTCCAATGAAACCTATGCATAAGATCAAGGAGTTATGCAATAAAAATGGAGACAATTTTATAGGAAAGAAATGTATTACTGTATTATATTGATGAAAGTGGAGAATACAACTTGTGCCTTGATGTTGCAAGGTCCCTTCCGATGGCCCTTTGCCTCAACACAGATACACTTTTTCTCCAATGATTTTGGTGAAGAGTATACACAACCTAACTTGGAAAGCTAAAGCAAAGATATCACAAGCACAATCTTCAACATAATTCTTCATATATAAGCCAGCCTAGCCTTTCTCGTGAGAGATCCCTCCTTATATAGAGTAAAGGGGAAGGGATGAAGGGATTAGGATGATCCCACTAAATCAGAAAAGCGGTTGAGATCCAAACCAATCAGAGGCCACCTCATCCTTTCGAAGATTCCATTCTAGAAAATTCAATAAATTCCTCCTTTTCCTTCGTTTAAACATCAACACACCCTTAACATTGAGAAACCTGTGGCGATGTCGCAGGCCACTATGGTGAAACTTGCGACGATTTGGAATTTATGCACCCTTAACACTGAGCAAGGTGCCATGATCCTTCTTTACAGGTTTTTTCAATAAGGAAAAGATGATTTCATCTCTCAGGGAAAGTCTTATTTCTTCAATATCCTTCAGGGAATAAGGAAAATAATCTTTGTTCTAATAGGTGATACACATATCATCAGTGGTCACGAGGGTGAAAAAAATAATGTGTAACAATGACCAAGGATTTGCAAGGAGAGGCAAGGAGCAAGGAGGATAAAGGATCTTGCATCATCACTTGAGTTATCTCTTGATGTAATGCTCTTATGATTAATGATAGATCATTTGGTTTTCCCCTTGAATGTTTGTCTTTAATACATGAATAATTAGATATGATCTTGTAGACTATAGATCAGGTTATATCCAAGATAGATCTAGGACTCTAACACTAGGAAGAAGAGTAAAATGGTCTTGTTTTGTATTTTGTGTGTAGGAAGCAATCTGTAGAAGCTGGAGCTGGAACTTCAGGACTGTAGCAGCCAGGATATGCTAAGTACAACCTTCAGGAAAAAGTTAATCCATTCTCCCAACTCTTTGTGTGTGATCTTATTGCATGTTTCTAGGAGAACCATAGGAAATCTATCCCCATGTATAGGGTTTCTAGGCCAATCCTAGGGAGATCTTACTGATTATTCAGTGAGATACCTATGAGAAAAAATCCCATAACAATGGCACAAGGTGGTTGCAAGTAGGAAGTGAAGAAAATTATGCAACAAGGGAGAGGAAACAAAATGTTTCTTAATTAGCATTGATAAGGAGGAAATTGAAATTTTTGGCATTCCTGTGGGAACATGGCTTTGTATAAAGGAGATGCATTGGTATAAGACAAGGGTCGGTAAATTGCATTGGGAGGTTCAATTTGTTATAACCCTAAATTGCACCAAACATGCATACCTGTCATTAGGCCATCTAACTTCCTATCTTTTCCAAGCCATCAGTGAAAAATCTCTTCAAAAAACCATTTCTTTGAAGGTGTATGTTCCCTACACCACTACTACTCGCGTACACACGCCTATTGACCCACTACAACCCGCGTACACTTACTGAATATCGCGAAAAAAGGAAATTTTCATAGGATACTAGTTTTCATGTCGTTAATTAACCATTTGATCACCCATATCCAGTTACCCCAACCGTTACTATCCCTTTTGGCCTATAAAAGAAGGGGTTGGGGTCCTATTGCAAGGAGAAGCACGAGAGAAAAGAAACTCTGCCCATTTTATCAACCCCCCTTTGACCCAATTGCAAAGCCCTTGCCATTTCCCTAAGAGAGAATGGAAGAGGAGAAGAAGACGTGGAAGCAGTCGGTGCATGGTGAAGAGGAGCCCAGGACCAAGTTTGAGGAGCAGTGTCGGTCTCATGTTGTAAGTGACTTTTGTGAGATTAATATAAAGAAGTACTTTTTCCGTCCCGCCAAATGACGTCTTAAACTTATATGATTTGTTTACATTTCTTGTTTATGATGTCTACCCACTAATCCATATGTAGAATGCATGCTTGTAGTTTCTTGTTTGTCTTTTGATGAATGCAAGTTAGCCTTGGGAGGATATTTGCAGTCAGGAAACAACCAAGCGCAAAGGGATCGACATCAGACACAGAGTTTAAGGTAGGCCTACCGGATCCCTCCCTCTTGTATTTTATGTATGATTATGGGGTAATGTTGGGATAGTGATAAAAAGTAGGAGACTTTAGATGGTTAGCTTTGCCTACACTTTAGTCCCTTTGTGTAGTCCGTAGAGGGATTTTCCCGCTATAGCAGAATTGGAGACCGTACTGGGGAGAGCCTCTAGGGTCTTTGGGGATATTTCTTGTTGGGTGCTTTGAATCAGTCTATTTACTGTTTTCTGAGTTTCTGTGAGCTTTTGTGTCATCAAGGGGTGCTGGTCCTCCATACCAATTCTCCCTGCCTATGTTGGACTGTTATTTTTTCATTTTTTTGAAGAGTTACAGAAGTGTACGCGACCTGTAGTGGGCCTGCATGCATGCATATGCACCTTGCCCTTGGACAACCCATGTACATAAGCTGGCTATTGAAGTGTCAGTAGTGTGCTTATTGAGAAATGCTTTGTAAAAAGAAGAGGTAGTCATCCTCTTCCCTGTCAGGAGTCACACTTCTCAGGGGTTTTCTTGATCTAGTACTGGTCTCTGTTATAGCAGTCTGTAGCCTAGGTCTGACTTTAGTTTATCTTGCTTTTGATCAAAGATTTCTTGTGTTTTCTTTAATAGGGTTTTTAGACAAGTTTGTGAGTCGTCTTTGATCTGCCTGTTTGGTATTGTCAGTGACTCCCTGCGATATGCGTTTGGGCCTGAATTCATTTCTTGGTCCTGTCTTGTCGTCATTTTTTCCTTTTTTGCTTTGGAAGAAAAGAAAAGAATTCATTTTCAAATTTCTTGTTTTGAAGCAGAAAACAATAAAAAAAAAATCTTTCATTACTTTGTTTGGTAAGGTAGTTTAGGTTAGTTGCTTCATTTACCAAGGAAAAAGAAAGTTTTCTTAAGTTCTTTAGCAGAATGTTGAGGACATTAAGTAGCTCGTAGTTGAGCGAAATCTTGTTTTGAGTTTTTCTTTTCAAAGATCTGAGAAAAGTAGTTACAAAAACTTTGGTGAAAGAGTTTCAATTGGCAAATCTTTAATTGTGAAGAAAGAAGTACTTTTGTTTCCAGTATCATCTTATGCTCTTCTCTTTCATCTCTTAAAGAATATCACTGGTTTCACTTTCGTTCCTTTTGAATTAAGACAACCACTAAAATTAACGCTTAATTAAAAGTTATTAGACTTTATGTTTGAAGGGTTCATCAATTTAGTGTAGGCTAGAGCCTTGATTTAGGATTGGAGACGAAACTCTTCAAGGCTACAAAAACAAACATAAGAATCTGAGCTAGGGAGTGCTTGCAAGTCCAGTAATCGTGAAATTTATCTGGGACCCCCCTCTAACACAGGGGCTAAACACAAGGTCGTGTGCGGAAAGATAGCGGAGATAACCCCTCCAAATCTGGACCAAGTGTAATGGGGAACGCATATAGAGGGCTTATCTTGGGATTCTGTTGATCACATTTTCCACGGAGCTTCATGGGTCTCAAATCCATTCGAGGTCCTCAGTCATCTTTCTGAACACTTGCTTTTGATACCCTTGATAGGTTTTAGGCTTGATACCCTTCTCATTACGGTCCACTCGATTATCGACTGTACCCGCCTGGTGATTGTTCGCGCATTGGCAAACTAGTTGCCTTTATCTTAGTGACTTACACAGGTCTGAGGGGGTATACCATGGTATATAGGGAAAAAATCGGGCCATGCTTTGTAGAGTATACCCAGAGGGTGCTTCTGTATTCGAGTTGCACTTGCACAGGTAAGTTTCTCTAGTGTTGGTTGTTGTAACTATTCTTCTAACTAGCTAGTGATCTGCTTATCTTATCTCATAAGAACTTTTTCTAGTGTGTGTTGGTTTTTAAATGATTATAGAAATCCCTAGTGTGTATTTGATATTATCACACAGTGGAGGATCAGGAGCTCGATCGGTTGCGAAGGCTTTTGGGCCTATCGCCGGTTGATCTCGAGCCACCCCGGCCACCACTAAGGCAAAAACTAGACCAGCAAGGGTCTTTTGAGGCAACCAGGTTACAGGAAACTGTGACTGACTCATCTCCAAGAGGAGAACATTTGGTTCTGGAGGAACCAATGATTTCTGACCTCAGAGTGCAAGCTCTTGGTCCTCATAACCCTCCAATCATTGATCTATCGACACCCATCATCGTATAGGTTCAACCTTAAGAGTGTCAGGTAGTTTCACAAGCAGCGATGGAAACAAATGCTGCTACTTCTTCAAGGAATACTCATATTCCCTCTACGGATGTCACTACAAGGGGTGTTCCAACTCCTAACCAACCTTCATCGATCTGGACCACTATGGTCTTGACTGCCTCTACCTCGAGCAATGGTCTGATTCCTGTTGGAAGATTGGTTGTTGTCATTGATGTCAACCTAGTCATGGGTTTTGGACCGCAAGATTGATGAAGGTATTTGAACATGAAGGAAAATGCACATGAAAATACAACACCCATGGATAGATATTATACATCATGTTGTTTCTGGTGG
>JASDQU010014258.1:328288-341783 GCA_032191745.1 Picea mariana | reverse complement strand
TTCGATGGATGCGTTGGATTTTCCGTATTCAGCTGTTCGAAATTTTGATATTACTGAACAGGAGAGGGTTGAACAAAATTCACCCTAGTGTGAGGGTGTGGGGGTGCCATGGGATGTGGACGATCAAGGAATGGGAAGAATAGATTTTGTGGGAGTTGTGATACGTAAGGTACATAGGAAGGCGTGGCACTTTCACTAGTACTTAGAGTATAAGTTGAGGTAGAGGGGGTACCAGAACTTGTTTGGATAGGTGGGTGTATTGGGGGTGTTAGTGGTGGCCCACTGATGGGTGGAGGAATAGCAACAGGGTATGGTTGTTGATAAGGGGGTGGGGGGTAATAAGTGGTTCCCCCATATTTCGATGGATATTGAGGTGTGCCATACATTGGCAATGGTTGGGGTTGTGGACTGTGGTGTGTGGTATTACCAATCAATCCTTCTGCTGAGTGAGACATCCCATGTTTGTCTTGACCGAATGGCATGAGTTTTGGGAGATCAGGAAGTACTGTGTATAAGTACCCTGATTGTGAATAGATGAGGTTGTATTATTGATCCTTACTGATGGATTCCTCTTTGGATTGAGGGAATGTGGAAGCTACATCTTTACCGAGGAGAGAGACAAGTGATCTGAGAAACCAGTCAAGGCACTTTTGTTTGGTGGTTTCATCTTTGCACAAACTACGTCGCCTATGCCACTCGTAAATGTGATCAACGATATGTGTGGCTGAGGTTTCTTTGAAATTAGAGAGTAGTTCAAGACCATTGTCGTGGTGGATTGGTAATTGGAAGAAGGTCAAAAATGATTTAGCCAAGGACTCGAAAGTCGCATGGGACCCCAATTTTTCATCTACATACCATTTGGCTGATGGGCCAGTGAGTGTGCGTTGAAATAATCGTAGTTTGATGGAATCCTCCATAATTTTGTTGGAAGAGCACCATATGTGGAAAGTCATGACATGGTTGGTAGGGTCATCTCCTACCTTTCCTTCAAACTTGGGGATGTCTTAAGGTAGTTTGGTAGGCATTGAAGGCCATGTGGGGCCATGTAATATAGGATCATTTGTGAGTTTGCTTATATTTGGTATGTTAAGAGAGACCAAATATGGCATCTGTAGTGGGGGCAGAGGATTAGTTCCAGCCATGGTGTGAGTGGTTTGTGAACCTGACCCTTGAGGGAGACTAGGTGGGTTAGTAGTTTCCCCTTAAGAGGAAGTTGCCCCCCCGCTTCTGTGTAAAGGAGAGTGAGTGGACTGTGGATGTTGGGAATGATACCCAAGTAAGGTGGAACCAAGCAAAGTTGATCCTAAGATAGTGCCACTCATTGGAGTATGTGAAGGGGGTGCCGATGAGTTGGCAAGATGAGTAACTCCCCCTAAAATAGGAGGGAGATTTAGCAAGTGTCTAGAACGATGGGGGTTCTGTAGGTCCCTTATGATCTCCAACTAGCTGAGTGGATGTGTTCAAATTGTGATGAGAGAAAATAAACAATAGCCTTTGTTGCAAATTTTGAACTTAACATGATATATATCTAAATCAAAATGTAATCAGAAGTGCATCATACATAAAGTTTTTTGAAAAAGAAGAATATATGTGGATAAGTGGGTTTTGTCCGTGTGGGGAATCAAAAAAAACAAATGTTTGTGTCCTAAAAGACCTAATGTCCTTCCTCTCAAATAGCACTGGACCTTCCAATAGTACTCAACAGTGGGGTCTGAAGTCACCAGAAGAGAAAGTAGTGAAGGATGAAATAATCAATTATAATGAGGGGTAAAGGGGGCATATCCTGAAAGAGCTGGCGATATTTTCCAATAGCCACACAAAATCTAATCAAGGTGCAATTGCAGCCCACAATTGCCACCTGGGTAGATGTCCTAAAATTTGGTCACTAGGTACCTCGCTCAAAGTGCAGCATTTAGATTTTCAGCCTAAGAAATGGGTCACGGGCTGGATACCGTCCAATAGGTGGGTGCCTCAAGGGGGGACACACAGAACAACTAGACCTTGGCCTTCAACCCTTCATGGGTATCTCCTTGCCTTATGGTGTTAGGAACACTTGAATTGGAGGATTTTCAGTTCCCTATTTGACCACTTCTATTGTTTTGACAATGTGAGAACGATATAACGGGGAGTTATTTGGATGCCTTTCCCTGAAATCCTACCTAGACTAAAAAATTTCTTTTGGCACCTCCTATGGAGGAAAACTTAGTTATCTTTTAGAAACAATTTAGATGTGGTTGTTTGAGATATTGGGGATGTGAACCAACCTCATTGAAATTAAATGGGAGTGGATAGTTTTGTCAAGAAAATGGTGGGGTGTTTTGGAATCCCTTGGGAGGAAACTTACTTTGACCTGAACGTTCCAAGAGGAAAACTATGTGAGTGATAAGTGACTTTTGTGTGTGAATGAGTGAAAGTGTACCAATGTTTTAACGAATTAGGTGTCACCTTGCTGCATGTGGACTTCGCTTGGTCCTTACAAGTGTTGATTACCTAATTAACTAAATGCCTTTGGTACAACCTTGTGTAATTCAAAAGTCCCTAGGAAACTAGCATGTGGACATATGGGTCTATTACTATTCCTTTAACTCCCTATTGTGATTTAATCTAAGAAAATCTTTGAAACTATCCTAGATTGTGATCATGTGGGCATGTATGGGCCCATTACAAAACCTTTAAATTTCCCTAGTGATTTAATCTAAGAAAGTAAATTTCAAAAATACCCTTTCTTTGTAGCATGTGGGCATGTATGGGCCCATTACAATCTTAAGATGTTTTTGAAAAAATAAACTAAGAGGAGTCCCAAGGGGGTTGTTGTCCTCTCCTAAAGGTTTTAGTCTTTTTTAAGGGAGATGAAATTGTCCTACAATCTTTTTCTGATTCTCAAGGTCACTTGGAAGTGCGAGAGAAGACCATACTAAGCAATTGTTATCCAACTTCTAGTCCCAATCCAAGTTTTATGTGATTACAAATGATTCCAACTTATACTTTTAGTCAAAGAAAGCCATCCATGTGGCAAATTGAAAGCAAAAGAGAAAATAATGATTTTAAAACCCCCTAAGTTCCTATGTGTTTTGACTAATCCCTTTATATGAAGAGGGAACTAAGTGTGGTGTAGCTTACAACATGCATGAAATCACTCTTAAGAAGGCTAGGGTCCTTCCCCACAGCACAAAAATCCTTACAATGTGTATTTTTCTGCACAGGTGCGTGGGTCTCAGTGTAGACAGAGGTGCATTGAGTGCCTTTGCGCACACCGAAATGGGATTTTGGGCACAGGTGCATAGGAAAACAATGTGATTTAGGTGCACGTGCGCACGATGCATGAATCTGGGCCGATAAACCCGTGCACAATAGACACACAGCTGTGAAGAAAATTTTGGATGGAATTCTCTCATTTCAACTTGGAATTGGATGTTTTGCAAGTCGGCTTGGGCTGGTTAATGCACCTGCAAGTTAAATAAACCAAAAGAAGAGATATAAAAACTCAAATGGGGTAGGAAATTGATACCTTTCCCCAGTGGAGTCGTCAATCTGTTGTGCCTCTTTTACCACCTAGATGATAAAAACAGAGGTGCTTACAAACTTAGTTGGGTTAGCTAAGCAAGACAGATGTAAAGGAAAGGGTTAGAGAAAGAAATATAAAAGAACAACTAAGAATTAAACTAAGAAATAAAATAACAACTAAACTAGTGAGCATAAGGACATAAGAACAAAGAAACTAATGAGACTCATGTCACCAATGGCAAGGTTTATACTAGTGAAAGAAAACACCAAGAAGAAAGAGGACTATGAGTCCCTTCTTCCTCCAAGGGAGGGCTCTTGGACCCCCACAAATAAGCTCTTCTTACAACTTTGAATGAAAATGGTGAAAGAATTCCAAGATAATCCACTCAAGGGGTGAGATGGATTGCCCAATGTAATGGTGCTAGTATACTCTTGATGAGAATAGAGGATTCTTCAAGAGAATAGTAGCAACATAACTTTGCTATTGAATTTCTTAAAAATGAAGTGCACCCATGGCCTTGTTTTATATCACCTCTTTGAGGTATTGTGCAACGAGCTTGTAGTGTGAAAATAGGCTAATTAGGGCATTTTTAGGTCTTTGACTAGCCACCTAGTCGGGTCCAGTCCAGATTTGGGTGTCAAATCAACTTGGAAGCTGAACCAGAAGTGGGTGGGAGGAAGACCACTCTCATAAATGCACTGTTCTCATATGTGCATGGATTTTAGTGACCATAGTTGTGCATTGGGTGCATGCGTGCGTTTTCTGTGTTTCTGGTTTGCGCATGTGTGCGCGTGCCCTGTGTAGTCATAGCGCACCTTAATTTTATCACTAGTTGTATATTTTTGGACCTTTTGGAAATTATTTTGTGGTAATTTTGGTCCATGGGTGACCTCATAACTATTTGATGATGATGGATTCTTATAACCATTTACGGATGAAATTTCATTGATAACACAAAGCTTTTCATTTAGGTTTCTGTGGTGAGAAATTTGTTTAGAATATGTCGGAAGAACCATAGTTTTGTTGACAGCTTGTCGTCGACGTTTCGGATCCATAACAGGATCCATCATCAGGACAAAAAGCTTACAAGGAAATTTCACCTTACCCATTTCTTTCTTTCCCTCTCCAACATTATTATTTTTCTTCTCATTATTACCATTGTCCTTGGGTTTATTATTATTTTTCCCACCTTTACGATTATTAATACGTCCTTTATTCTTATTCCTGTCTAGTTGTTGGTTACCATTTGGCTCAGTCGATGATTGCATGTAATGTACATCCACCGACTGAGTGGGATTGGATGACACAGACGAAGATGGCCCTACTACAGACTGGTATAGAGACAACTCTTTCAAATGGCTTGTCACCGAGTTTATAGATTTTACATTGTTGAAGCCTACAATTCCATCATCATGAGGTCTGAGATTTTTTCTAGCGTCATAGGTTGACCTCAGTGCATCTAAAAAAATGTGGTATAACATCCCATACTGAGCGTATATAATATCTAACTGTTGGTCTTTGAAGATCTTTTCTTCCTCAGTGGTAACCCCATATGTAGCAACATCCTACAAAATAGGAAGTTGCAAAGAGTTAAGGAACCATTCTAAAAGAAAGGTCAGGGGTATGGAGGTCTTAATCAACCTCTTCCATCTACGCCACTCTTGGATATGATCCGAGATATGAGTGGTTGTGTCCTGGCATAAATTTGACAAAATTTATAATCCATCATCATAACGAACTGACAATTGGAAGTGGTTAAGGAAGACCGACATCATCTGAATAAAGGTCCCATATGCTCCCCTAGGTATCTCGATATACCACTTCATAGTGACCCCAATGAGGGTGCATTGAAATAATCTTAATAGAATGGAATCGTCATTAAGGTAATTCGAGGAGCACCATAGGTGAAAGGTAGTAATGTGATCACCAAGATCCTCTCCATTATTACCTTTGAATTTTGGAATGTCTGAAGGAAGCTTGGTGGGGACGGGGGGCCATGTAGGGTCATGACACATAGGGTCATTCATCAACTTATAAAAGTCTGGCAGATTAAGCATGGCCAAAAAAGGGAGACGAGGTTGTGACATATGGCCCCAAGCTCCCTTGAAAGATTGTGCTCGAGGAACTACAGCCCATCCAGGGTTCTATTAAGCACCATGGCCCTCTCCGGGATTGTAAGACCCTCCTCTAGGATGATTCATAAGAGGTTGGTTGGGAATCATTCTAGTAGGAATGTTCTGATGGGGGTTATAAAAATTTTCCCTAGCCGGATTAGATCCAGGTTGGGGCTTTCCCAAGGCATGAAACTAACCTCCTCTGGGTATAAATTTGGAGGATAGAGGTGGATTCATCATACCGAATGTGTTTTTCAAAATTGACACTGAAGAGGTGAGGGTATAGGATGAAACTTGAGCAGAATCTTTTCCTCCAGGTTGGTATCTCCACCCAGAAGCAAGAGGATTAGACCCGGGGCTAAAAGAGGGAATGCCCCCCATATTAGGAGTTGTTTGAGGGATTTGAGAACCACCAAATGAAAATGGATTATAAGGAGGTGTAGTGCCCCCAAGTCAAATGCTAGAATTACATCCAGTAGTTGGGATGGAGTTTGAAAACTGTGAAGTAAAATTCAG
This sequence comes from Picea mariana, assembly GCA_032191745.1. Taxonomy (NCBI): domain Eukaryota; kingdom Viridiplantae; phylum Streptophyta; class Pinopsida; order Pinales; family Pinaceae; genus Picea; species Picea mariana. The sequence goes on along the minus strand of JASDQU010014258.1, from coordinate 335,648 downwards.
CATACCATACAAAAAAGGATTAGAGGCCATAGGGATTGACTGAACATTATAGCCCGGTGAGTGACCAAGAGACCCAAATGGGTTTGAAACAAGATGTTTAGCATTCACTATAGGATGAGTAGTAGTAATGATGGGTTCCTTCGACACTACAACTATTGTGGTTGCAGGAGTCGAAGGGGTGCCATTAACTATTGTAGGTGTGGGAGTCAAAGGGCTCCTAATGTTCCCAAGACTTGGTTGATTAATCATCCTTTTAGAATCATAATTTTGAAAAATGGAGGTTTGTGTACCACGTCTAATAACTCTATTCCTTTTATAAGGAAAAGACTCTAAATCTGGTGGTAACTATAACAAGCAACGGGACCGACAGGGAGGCTGGTTTGACTCCACGATGACTTAAGACTTAAGATACAAAAAATAAATCATAGGGCCAATATGCCCAAAAATGGGGTAAAGTGTATGAAAGGGGCTTCCCTCCCTAAAGAAGGTATGTTTCACCCAAGAGGGGCCTGAGACTCCCCACTAAAGATCGGAGGTAACAAAATCAGTTATAAGGGCCCTCCTGGGATTAAAAACTAGTCAGTTAGATCCCCCTGGAGAGGTAATCCTCCATAAAGGGTGTGTATTGTTTGACCCTTATTTGACCTAGGGTACCTAAAGAATAACCCCTGCAAGTAACCTATGTGGCACCCAATTCAAGCAACTAAGCCACCAGTGTATAACCAATGCACAGGCGAGCAGTCGTAAGTTAGGTCCACCGTATGGGCAGGTTAGTAAAGCTCGAAACCTTGAAAGTACTGCCTCTCATGAAGGTAATGTAGCTATCAAGATCCCCATATATTAATAGATCCCCATAAATATCTCTGATGCTAGGAAGCTATTTAGGGGATGTCCCTTTAACCAACCTCGCGCGACCTCGTGATAAAATCCAGTGTAAGCGGAGCCTCCTGATATTACCAGTTATACAATGGATTTCTCCACTCCCTTTTTCATACACATATGTTGATTTAATAGCCTTGGAGAAATTTACTCCAAAAATTATATTCCAAGGCACTAAATCCTAAGCTAGTTTGTGCACCCTAGAAAATAAAATTGTGACTAATCAATTTTAAATTATAGCATTAATTTTAGTTTTCATGCTTACTCTTAAAGGTATGGTAGTGAAACTCATGATGTTATGAATCGACAAGTAAAGTAAATATGAATACCATGCAAAGTACTAACTTCAATTTTCAGTGAATAATATGCTTGTTAAAACAATGCAATCTTCAATTTCAACTCTCTACATGACAAAGACTCAAAATATCAAAATAAAAAGCAATGCAAAATGCCTAATATTTTTGTATTTTCAATATAAGAAAAATGAAAATGCATGGACTGAACAACAACTTGATATATTAAAACTCTACTATGTATAGAAAGCGACAACTCAAGTAGGATACCAATAATCAAGACACTCGGCCCAATGTACAAGGAAAATCAAAATTAAAAGGTGATGAGAAAGACTCTACCCAAAAATTCAACCAAACACAGGTTTCATGTCATCCCATAGACACTTAACAGACACTACAGAGACCCAAGAAGACTCAACAATCATCAAAACCTACCGAGAAGCCACCAAACCCAGTAAAAAAGCCAAAGTGATTGATATATGCAACTATTAAAGGAAACAGCACGTATGTATGCAACTTGCAGAACGAAAACACACATATATATGTGACTGCCAAGCAAAAACCCGTGTATATGTTTCAAAAAACAAAGCTAGGCAAAGAAGATGGTTGAAATACTCAGACCCAGAGTGAACAGATGTTTTCAAGCAATGGTACAAAAATAAACACAATAGGAATGAGAGAAATCTAAGGATAAAAACACTTCAAACCCCAATAAAAAAGATTCAATCCCCAATATGGTCACCAGTTCTCTTACGAGGAAAATACGTCTATGGCTAGGGGTAAACCACAACAGACAGAAATGACTGCAATAATCAAATCTATTCTCAAGTATTCTATATAAACAAATATGCTAGTAAGACAAGATAAAATTCCTACCTTGTCTAGATGTTAGATGAATTCCATCATTGAGCACTTGACCCAAATCAATATACCTACAACTAATCCTCAACAACTAAGCAAAGCAAGCATATGGTGATGATCTATGATGTTATCACATTCAATAGCATAATCCATTAATATACATAACAAATATTCCCATGGAATAATAATTCAAATATTTGCAAGATATCAATTGGATGGGAAAAGAGTGTTTCTATTAATATATGATCAACAAAAGTGAAAAACTTACATACTTCCGTGTTGGCACAATTTAGAACTATAAAACTAAGTTCCTTCCATCTGGGCCTCCACCACTTCAATCCTCCACCAAAGGCAATCTCATAAAATAGAGACAATGAAGTTCTCAATCAATAAGGGAAGATCTTGGGGGATGAACATTGTGTTCAGACTTAAAGGAAGGGATGTAGACTCAATATGAAGTAAATAATTTCTCCAGAGTAACTTTGCTCTCAAAGTTGAATTCTTTCTCCTCTTTTCCATATCTCAGAATTGGTCCATTTATAGCTTTCAAATGGAACTGAAGGGCTGAGTTAAAATGTTTCCAGTATATGGAAGGCCAAGGATCATAGATCTCCTATCTTGACATGGAAACCTGACACCATTTTTCACTTGTGGGCACAAATATCAATGTACACGGGATGTAGTGATGCAGTCTATGTATACGCATGCTGTATAGTAGGAAAGGTGCGTACATGTGGGAAAAATGTAATTTTTATCTCTGGAATTTGCAAAAAGGGATGAAAAGTCTGCATAGGGAAATGGAAAAAGGCCCTCTGTGCAAGATTGCATAGGGTGAGGCAAATATTGCTATAACAGTTAGAGAAGTTGAAAGAGTTGAAATTACGAGGAAGTATGGCTAGACAATGGTTGAAGGAGAAGTTTGGAGAGAAACATGAGAGATATAGAGAGAGTATATGATATGGAGAAAATTCATAAGAAAGAATCAATATCATATTCACCACCAAGAAACAAGACTCGATTGTAGCCTCTACAAAAGTTGCAAGAGAACCAAGTCATGTAGTGCACAGAGATGTGAAGTACATTCTAATACTTGATATGATGTGGCCTCCTAATGTGACCCTATAGGTTATATAATCCCATCCAAAAGACACAAGAACCAACCTTGGATCTCCCATTCCCTCAATGCAATCTTCCAATCTAGTAAATTGTACAATACATTCTCCCATAATTTCTATTATTTCTCCTCATTCTAGTCCAACCAATTTGAGTGGTACTAGTAGTAGTAGTCTAGTAAGTTCTTTAGTATGGAAAATTGTTAATATTTAAGTGACTATGAAAAACAAAGACGTAATCACAGGTAAAAAGGTATTAATGGATTTTAACAACCCACGTGATGACACAAGGGTATAAAATTCAAATTTCCACAATATTGAGTATGAGATTATGTGACTGCGACCTACCCGACCACAAAGTGAATATTTGGTCTCCATGTCTTGGATAGGACACTGAAGCACTAAGAAACGTAAGTATAAAACATGCCACCATTTATTGAAAGAAAATAAAACAAATAAATAAATGGAAATCCTACTTACTAACACACTCTCAGAACTAGGAGTGTAACAAAACTAAAATTATGGAACAACTAGGTAGGGATTCAGGTGTGCATCATTCACCCATATAGATCAAAGAATTCCATCGAGTTGCACTAATTTGAAATCACTAGATTCACAGATTTATGCAACTATAAAAGGACCAAGCCAATGCATTTGGATCTTTCATAGATGTTTTTTATCCTTTTTGTCATATAATAACATGAAGTGACCTTGCGAACATGATTTATTCTTTATATGCAGATAATGATATGACTTGTTCTAATATTTCTCCACAATCTGGTGAAAATATGATAAGAACCTAACTTCCTCAAGTTCCAATAGTTCCTCCACCCACACAACAATGGATTCATCCTTGGTCATTTTTGTAGCTTGTGCAATGAATAAAATTGGGGTGAGAAACACAACTACCACAATTGCTTCTCGGACATATACCAATTGAAACGAGGTTGTTCAATTTTTTTTTGGTAGTTCTATATGCCCATAACACAGATGGAACCCACTCATCGAAGTCATCCCGATTTTTGCAACAAACCTTATTGATCCCCATCTCCAATATTTTATTAAATGCTTCCACTGTTCCATTAGCCAGTGGATGGTAGGGACTTCTCTTATGATGCTGAATACAAAAATATTTAGTAAGGTTCATTATAGTGTTAATGAGAAACGGGGCTCCTTGGTAACTATTCAATATCTAAGGAAAAACAAACCTGGTAATAACATTCTCAAAAATAAACCATGTTGTAGTGGTCGTAGAACAATATCGAACAACCTATGCTTCAACCCAATGATTCATGTACTCAGTTGTGGTAATTATGTATATGTCCCTTAAATGCTTAGCTGGAGGATTTAATGAACCAATGAAATCAACAACCCATTTTTCAAAATATTGTAGTGAATGAACAAGGTGTAGAGGAAACTCATTGCGGCATGGTGGTTTTCCCCCTCTCTGCCATACATTGTAGGCCCAAGAATATTCCTTAGCATATTTAAACACTATAGGCCACCATAGTCCTACCTGAAATATCTTTCTCACAGTTTCCTTTCTTCCAATGTATCCTCCCACAACTCCAATGTGACATTCCCATATAATATCAGGTCTTTCATGGTCGAGCACACATCCCCACAATATATTATCCAATCCCAATTTGTAGAGTTGGCCTGCAATCAGTTGATAATCCGTTGCGTGGACCACTAGGTGCCTCTTTTGTTTTAGGTGCCTCTTTAGTGCCGATAACACTAAATAACTTACTAGATTACTGCCACTAGTACCACTCAAAGTCGTTGGAGTAGAATGAGGAGAAATATTAGAAATTATGGGAGAATGTATTGTAGAATTTACTATATTGGAATATTGCGTTGAGAAAATGGGAGATCCAAGGTTGGTTCTTGTGTCTTTAGGATGGGATTATTTAACCTAGAGGGTTTCATTAGGAGGCCACATTGTATCATGTATTATAATGTAATTCACATATTTGGGCACTACATGACTTGGTTCTCCTACAACTTCTGTAGAGGTTTCAATTGAGTCTTGTTTCTCGATGTTGACTCTAATATTAATTCTTTCTTATGTCTTTTCTCGATCTCATCTACTCTCTCCAGATCTATGATCTGTATCTCCAAACATCTCCTTCAACCATTGGCTAGGTATCCTTCCTTGTAATTTCAACTCTTTCAACTTCTCTAACTCTATTTTATGACTCTTCCCAAGGACCATATCCTTGAACGATTGATCATGCTTCTTCATCAACTTGCACATCTATTCTTTCCACCTCTTTTAAATTATTGCAATCCTTTTTCTGAGCCCACTTGTCTTTGGCACCCTTCTGATGACAACCCCCCATATCTCAAGAAATTTGGTATCCTAACTCATGGATCCTTTTCTAAATCAACCACCCCTCATGCAAAAAGGGGGTTACTCCTCCATTTCAACCAAAGGAAACAATAACATTCCTTCCTCCACCAACAAGATCTTCATCCTGAAAAAAATTTCTCTTGGCAATCTCCCTCAGGCTCCCTCATAAAATATTTCTTCTACATTTGAGAATGACTGATAATTTTTTGTGGAAAATTCAATGATGTGTCCTTCCAGGGTAGTTTGGACCCAAAAGTCCACAAATTGACAAATCCGGTGATCTAACTTGTGAAGAGAATCTAGCCACTCAATAGTCCAATTGAATATTTTCTTGATGTGATCTTTAAATTTTGGCGCTTCCTACAACTGGTCGAGCCAATAGTAGACCTATTCTAGTAATCAGATCCAAAATATCTCATACTAATCATTGGTTGGTTTAGAATAAAATACTAGGTCCTTCACATCACTCAATTTTTTTGTCGTAGCTTAGTTTCTTGAAATATGAAATCGGCACACCTTCTTTCCCACCATTTTTAAATGTCATACTTAAATATGTGATGTTGAATCCTCTAAGAACTTTCTTAGAAGTTAGTTCCTGGAAACAAAACCATTTGTTGGCATGAAATTGGAGACTAGGGTTCTTCAAGGTTACTAACAAAGGTACCATTGTAGTCTAGTTGCATTGGAATATTCAACCTTCGATAGGGGAAGGAGGTCTCATCCAAAGCGATAATGAGACGTTTGTGATAAAGAGATTTAAAGAGGACACACCATCAAGCCCCACGTATTAAAGTACAATTCCATACTTAAAGGTAAATATTGTAACATTGAAAGTATTAATCCAATAAAAGAATAAAATAGTTCATGTTTTGCAACATCAATGTAAATACATACATTACAAATTTTGTTTAAACAACAACACAACTATCAATTACACGGAACAAAAAAAATTACACAGGAAAGAAACCAGGCATTCATTCACATATTGACAATTTTTTTGGTTACCGAATAATCCAACATATATTATCATATCATAATTGATCATACATGGAATACATTCCTTACTATAAAGACTTATATAAATGAATCTATAATGAGGTACTCAATCTCAAATATGAAACTCTGCACAATTGCAGTTATGCTCAATAGTTCTTAATAACAAAAAAACCCCAAAACCCCACAACAACAAGACAAGAACAACAAAACCGATGGAAATCCCGAAACAAAAACATAGAAAAAAAGCCCAACCCATTACATAAATCCATGCTTTATAAATTTTTCGTGGGGCTTATTGGATTGTTGATTTTGCATCCTTCTGGAATGCACTCGAATTTTCTATATCTTTCTGCTACTTTTCCTAGATGACACATCACCCTTTGTCCTTGCTAGAACAGTGGAAGTTAGCTTTCCGCCACTTGGATCCACTATGGGTGTGCTATATTGTTGCGAAAAACCTTTATGCGTCTACAAAACTTGGTGTTATTTAAAATGAAGGGCCCAACGAGTTCCCTCTAGAATAAATTCTAGGAATCATTTGTGTGCTTCTAAGAAGAACTATGTATGTGATTTTTCTAGCATCATTCAATTTCTCACATATTCTTTTATGTAATTTTTTATTTTTCTCTCCCACCATTTGCATATGTCTTCCAATATTAACATCTATGTTATTTTTATTTTATACATACTCGAGTTCGAAACTAATGATGATGGAACCAATGTTGTAGTATGAGAGAAAGTATGAGAATGTTTCTAGTAGTTTGTTACATAGACCAGTGTGTGTTACAACATTATACACAAGAACACATAGACATACATGGAAGCATACACAAGTAATGGGATAAACAACAATATTCACTTTTATT